>JANAVB010003438.1:0-105000 GCA_029216955.1 Iris pallida
GGCCGACCATTTTGCGGCGACGCGCGCAGGGGAGGCTTCGCCTGAGGTCGACGTACGCGATGGTACGGCTAGGGTTTCGAGGTTTTGTATATTTGGTTATATATCGCGGCTGTTTCTCGTAAGCAGGGGGGTTCGGCCGAGAGCTCGACTATTATACTGTAGCCCAAGAGCTGGCTTAAGGCTTTGGGTCGGGCTGGCTTGCCGGACCTGGCCTGAGGTTGGGCTCATGCGTTGGGCCATTGGGCTTAACTGCTGCTGCTCATTTATAGATGTGGGGGAAAAATCCCGAGCCCAGCTCAGCATGGGCTGGTCAAGCCCCTTGGCTTATACTTCTAATATATATATATCACTATATATCTATCTATGTAATATATATCACTACACATATTCACTATATATATTTATCTATATAATCTATCACTTTATATATTTCTGTATATATATCACTATATGTATTTATCAATATAATTTATCACTACATATATTTATATGACTATATATAATAATATTTGGTTGACAAAATTAATATAACCCATAACAATAAAATAATATTATATATAATAACCCCCATAAAATGATACTAAGTATAACGAGTTTCAATAAAGTAATAATGGTGTATATAACCATTATGTACAGTCTAAAACTCCAAAATATACGATGACCTATCTTATACGAAAATCACTGGTTATCCCTAATAATAATATTTATAATAATTAAATAAGTATACTTAGAAATAATTATCAGGTTATTAAAACGGAATACTACACAATCTTACCAAAATACGTCAACACGAATGTCACTGGACGTCTCGCATGACTACATGGGCTCGGCTCAGTTCGAGTCCAGCCCAGACTGGTTTGGTACAACCGGTCTCCCGAAAACTCAATAATATAATTAACTAATAAATAAAGTCTTCGGTACGGGTTAATTCGCAACTTGGCCTGGTTTTCTTAGTTAGGACGTCACTATGGCTAGGTCTCCCCGGACATGGATAGTACACTAGTCAAGGCACACTGCTACATCTCCCGTGCCACAAATCCTAATCGTCTAGTACTTTAAAACTCAACCATGGCTAAAATTATCTACCGTAATAATTAACTAAATAAGTATTTATAAAATTCTAAAATCCCCATTTAAATCAAATAAATAAATAAATAAATATTTCAAAAAAATTTCGAGAAGGGGAGCTACAAATCTACCCACCTTAAAAATAATTTCGTCCTCGAAATTCCAATTAATAACTATCCCTTAAAATTCAAGGTCTACTATCACCTTAATCTCCTCAAATTTAATTTCTCAAAATACTTTATAACCTCGAATACTTGAGGACTTCTACCCACCTTTGGTCACACTACTCCCTTGAAACACAGGTTACTAAAATCATATAATCTTCTAACTAGTGACCAATAATTCAACCGGCAGATATCTAGGCATATGACAACCATAATCCTTTATATCTCTAAACAACCAAACATTCAATAGTCAATCAATATTATACTATAATTTAAGAATTTTCTAATGAATCCTAAACAGCACGATCATTCGTCACCCCGAAATAAAAGGGACGAGAATCAACAGTACGAAAAGCAAGGGAGTATAATCGAGAGCAGATATGGAATTTTCAAGGACGTAGAGAATTTATAGGAGAATTTTCAAAGCAGAGTGGATTGAGATTTCTAAGGTTTAGTCATGGTCGCAGGCTCGTACCAGTACAGTTACGTAACCGGTACGATATGCTCTGACCTGCATGGGCTACCACAAAAATTTGTTACGACCCGCACCCGCTTTTCGGACGCGAGCTCGTGAACAAGCCAGCTACGTATCGAGCGGACTCCAGCCCGACCCGAGTACGTATAAGCTGTCTAGGTCACGGGTATCATGTATAATCTAACTGTATCTCAATCCACATGAATCATATAAACAAGAATGAACAAGTATGGTTCATGGTCTGCAGCCCATTAGCATATTGTTCGATTAGACTCTAAAGATGATATGAGTCTATAAACTAAGCAGAGTATATCATGATATGGAATATAAAGCACGAGAAGATAATAAAGAACTATCACAATCAAATACCTGTATCATGCATCGCAATCCTCTACCATCCTGCTCTGCTAACTAACTCCATGTAGTCGCTAAACCTGAAGAGATCATCAGGTCCTCAGAGGACTAGCAAGATACATAAAACATGCCTACTAATATGACAGTAAATAACAGGTGTGGAGGATAAGAACACTGCAAGAAGAACATCTAAGGACGACGAGTCGCGAGGAAATGTAATACTAGACTTGGCTACCAATCAATCGATTAACCTCTATAGCTTGTAGTACAATACAAGATACTCCCAATCTATAGTAGATTTTGACTGTAATACAATGCAAGATAATCCCAGTCAAGATTAGCCAATTCTAGTATCGATCTCCTCTCCTAAAGGATACAAAGTCAAGTAGACCCCTATAAATCGTAGTACAATGCAAGATACTCCCAATTTATAGTGTCGCAAGTCAAGTCAATCAATCAATCAATATATGCTATAGGTTGTAGTATAATGTAAGATACTCCCAATCTATGGCATGTCTCAAGTCAAGTCAATCAAGTGATATCAAGGTAGAATAATCGGCTATAGGTCGTAGTACAATGTAAGATACTCCCAAGCTATAGTATGTCTCAACTGTAGTACAATACAAGATACTCCCAGTCGAGAATGGCCAAGGACAGATATAAAACTGACAACACAATCACGAGAAAAGAGTAACACAAAGAGACCAATATTCTAGCAATGTCAAACATCCTATACGTGCACGTAATCTAGAACAAATAAAGCAATCCAGGACGAATCAATCACAATACGGAATCATGTGACAATATGAAAAGGACTATAATAAGAAAAGAGAAACCATGTAAATACTGTATATGTTCGGCATGGTATACTTGCCTGGAGGTTCACGGAGAACCAACAATGTATCGCCAATCAATCAAGTCAGAAAGTCCAAGTCTTCACAACTGTCTCCGAAAGCAGAAATAAATGTTACCAACATTCTCAGAATAGTCAAATTAGCTAGGACTGCCTGTCCTTAAGTCCAATTCTGGATATAGGGGCAAAACGGTAATTTTGGGCAAAAATGATGTCCGCCGTTGGACCCGCTTTGCACCGAAAAGCATGCCAGGGTCAATGGTCTCTAAAGTCGTCAAACTACAAGTCTACAGATCCAGTTTTCTGATACGAACCCAACCGTATATCCAAAGTTGGATTCCGACGGGCCGTGCACAAAATCGCCCGTTGAGTGGGACCGTGGGGCCCGCAAAACGGCAATTTTATCAACGGTCTCAGAATCGGACCAAACTTGGCATACAGGACCAGGAAAACGATACGGTCCTGTTGGCGTAAGTTTCCTCTCGATCTGACGAGCGTGCACAAAGTAATTGGAGAATTTGCAAAGTGCACGATACGGTGAATTTTGACGGATACGCATCAAATTCGTCGCGCACACGCGACCAATTTGAATTCCGTCAAAGCTCACACGACCACGAAGTCGTTACGCAGCTTTTGATGCTTATGGTGTGCGACCACGTCGCCCGGTTTGGCGGGACGCACGTCGTGTGGATCAATTTTTTAGTTTTGAAAACAGATTTTTGTTAAACTTTGAAAGTTGATTTCTTCGCACACAGTTGATAAAAATTGAAACTACAAATTAGGTTAGGAAGCCCTACATGTTGTCTAAAAAGTTGTTCAAACAGTTTTCTTAAACTGTCGTTGGTTTGACGATGATTCGCCTCCCAACAAGGGTGTTTGGACCGACTTACGTCCTGTTTTGGACAGGATTTTCGATAAGGTTTTCATCGATTTTTCGGACAATACGTTTGTTCATGAAAAAATCTATGTACTGGGATACAAACTCGGTTATATTGGCTCCGTACCTGCGAAACTCGTTCGTGAAACGATTGCTCGGGTTGACAGGAAACGTTGTGCAAAGTTGGGTGTTCCGCTGTCATCCGCGCGCGGCTGTGCGGCGTTACTGTCGCCGCCGACGGCCGACGGCCGACCATCCCGCGGCGACGCGCGCAGGGGAGGCTTCGCCTGAGGTCGACGTACGTGATGGTACGGCTAGGGTTTCGAGGTTTTGTATATTTGGTTATATATCGCGGCTGTTTCTCGTAAGCAGGGGGGTTCGGCCGAGAGCTCGACTATTATATTGTAGCCCGAGAGCTGGCTTAAGGCTTTGGGTCGGGCTGGCTTGCCGGACCTGGCCTGAGGTTGGGCTCATGCGTTGGGCCATTGGGCTTAACTGCTGCTGCTCATTTATAGATGTGGGGGAAAAATCCCGAGCCCAGCTCAGTATGGGCTGGTCAAGCCCCTTGGCTTATACTTCTAATATATATATATATCACTATATATCTATCTATGTAATATATATCACTACACATATTCACTATATATATTTATCTATATAATCTATCACTTTATATATTTCTATATATATATCACTATATGTATTTATCAATATAATTTATCACTACATATATTTATATGACTATATATAATAATATTTGGTTGACAAAATTAATATAACCCATAACAATAAAATAATATTATATATAATAACCCCCATAAAATAATACTAAGTATAACGAGTTTCAATAAAGTAATAATGGTGTATATAACCATTATGTACAGTCTAAAACTCCAAAATATATGATGACCTATCTTATACGAAAATCACTGGTTATCCCTAATAATAATATTTATAATAATTAAATAAGTATACTTAGAAATAATCATCAGGTTATTAAAACGGAATACTACACAATCTTACCAAAATACGTCAACACGAATGTCACTGGACGTCTCGCATGACTACATGGGCTCGGCTCAGTTCGAGTCCAGCCCAGACTGGTTTGGTACAACCGGTCTCCCGAAAACTCAATAGTATAATTAACTAATAAATAAAGTCTTCGGTACGGGTTAATTCGCAACTTGGCCTGGTTTTCTTAGTTAGGACGTCACTATGGCTAGGTCTCCCCGGGCATGGATAGTACACTAGTCAAGGCACACTGCTACATCTCCCGTGCCACAAATCCTAATCGTCTAGTACTTCAAAACTCAACCATGGCTAAAATTATCTACCGTAATAATTAACTAAATAAGTATTTATAAAATTCTAAAATCCCCATTTAAATCAAATAAATAAATAAATAAATATTTCAAAAAATTTCCGAGAAGGGGAGCTACAAATCTACCCACCTTAAAAATAATTTCGTCCTCGAAATTCCAATTAATAACTATCCCTTAAAATTCAAGGTCTACTATCACCTTAATCTCCTCAAATTTAATTTCTCAAAATACTTTATAACCTCGAATACTTGAGGACTTCTACCCACCTTTGGTCACCCTACTCCCTTGAAACACAGGTTACTAAAATCATATAATCTTCTAACTAGTGACCAATAATTCAACCGACAGATATCTAGGCATATGACAACCATAATCCTTTATATCTCTAAACAACCAAACATTCAATAGTCAATCAGTATTATACTATAATTTAAGAATTTTCTAATGAATCCTAAACAGCACGATCATTCGTCACCCCGAAATAAAAGGGACGAGAATCAACAGTACGAAAAGCAAGGGAGTATAATCGAGAAAAGATATGGAATTTTCAAGGACGTAGAGAATTTCTAGGAGAATTTTCAAAGCAGAGTGGATTGAGATTTCTAAGGTTTAGTCATGGTCGCAGGCTCGTACCAGTACAGTTACGTAACCGGTACGATATGCTCTGACCTGCATGGGCTACCACAAAAATTTGTTACGACCCGCACTCGTTTTTCGGACACGAGCTCGTGAACAAGCCAGCTACGTATCGAGCGGACTCCAGCCCGACCCGAGTACGTATAAGCTGTCTAGGTCACGGGTATCATGTCTAATCTAACTGTATCTCAATCCACATGAATCATATAAACAAGAATGAACAAGTATGGTTCATGGTCTGCAGCCCATTAGCATATTGTTCGATTAGACTCTAAAGATGATATGAGTCTATAAACTAAGCAGAGTATATCATGATATGGAATATAAAGCACGAGAAGATAATAAAGAACTATCACAATCAAATACCTGTATCATGCGTCGCAATCCTCTACCATCCTGCTCTGCTAACTAACTCTATGTAGTCGCTAAACCTGAAGAGATCATCAGGTCCTCAGAGGACTAGCAAGATACATAAAACATGCCTACTAATATGACAGTAAATAACAGGTGTGGAGGATAAGAACACTGCAAGAAGAACATCTAAGAACGACGAGTCGCGAGGAAATGTAATACTAGACTTGGCAACCAATCAATCGATTAACCTCTATAGCTTGTAGTACAATGCAAGATACTCCCGATCTATAGTAGATTTTGACTGCAATACAATGCAAGATAATCCCAGTCAAGATTAGCCAATTCTAGTATCGATCTCCTCTCCTAAAGGATACAAAGTCAAGTAGACCCCTATAAATCGTAGTACAATGCAAGATACTCCCAATTTATAGTATCGCAAGTCAAGTCAATCAATCAATCAATATATGCTATAGGTCGTAGTATAATGTAAGATACTCCCAATCTATGGCATGTCTCAAGTCAAGTCAATCAAGTGATATCAAGGTAGAATAATCGGCTATAGGTCGTAGTACAATGTAAGATACTCCCAAGCTATAGTATGTCTCAACTGTAGTACAATGCAAGATACTCCCAGTCGAGAATTGTCAAGGATAGATATAAAATTGACAACACAATCACGAGAAAAGAGTAACACAAAGAGACCAATATTCTAGCAATGTCAAACATCCTATACGTGCACGTAATCTAGAACAAATAAAGCAATCCAGGACGAATCAATCACAATACAGAATCATGTGACAATATGAAAAAGGAATATAATAAGAAAAGAGAAACCATGTAAATACTGTATATGTTCGGCATGGTATACTTGCCTGGAGGTTACACGGAGAACCAACAATGTATCGCCAATCAATCAAGTCAGAAAGTCCAAGTCTTCACAACTGTCTCCGAAAGCTGAAATAAACATTACCAACATTCACAGAATAGTCAAATTAGCTAGGATTGCCTATCCTTAAGTCCAATTCTGAACACAGGGGCAAAACGGTTATTTTAGGCAAAAATGATGTCCGCCATTGGACCCGCTTTGCACCGAAAAGCGTGTCAGGGTCAATGGTCTCTAAAGTCGTCAAACTACAAGTCTACGGATCCAGTTTTTTGATACGAACCCAACCGTATGTCCAATGTTGGATTCCGGCGGGCCGTACACAAAATCGCCCGTTGAGTGGGACCGTGGGGCCCGCAAAACGGCAATTTTATCAACGGTCTCAGAATCGGACCAAACTTGGCATACAGGACCAGAAAAACGATACGGTCCTGTTGGCGCAAGTTTTCTCTCGATCTGACGAGCGTGCACAAAGTAATTGGAGAATTTGCAAAGTGTACGATACGGTGAATTTTGACGGATACGCATCAAATTCGTCGCGCACACGCGACCAATTTGAATTTCAAAGCCCACACGACCACGAAGTCGTTACGCAGCTTTCGATGCTTACGGTGCGCGACCACGTCGCCCAGTTTGACGGGACGTACGTCATGTGGATCAATTTTCTAGTTTTGAAAACAGATTTTTGTTGAACTTTGAAAGTTGATTTCTTCGCACACAGTTGATAAAAATTGAAACTACAAATTAGGTTAGGAAGCCCTACATGTTGTCTAAAAAGTTGTTCAAACAGTTTTCTTAAACTGTCGTTGGTTTGACGATGATTCGCCTCCCAACAAGGGTGTTTGGACCGACTTACGTCCTGTTTTGGACAGGATTTTCGATGAGGTTTTCATCGATTTTTCGGACAATAGGTTCGTTCATGAAAAAATCTATGTACTGGGATACAAACTCGGTTATATTGGCTCCGTGCCTGCGAAAGTCGTTCGTGAAACGATTGCTCGGGTTGACAGGAAACGTTGCGCGAAGTTGGGTGTTCCGCTGTCATCCGTGCACGGCTGTGCGGCGTTACTGTCGCCGCCGACGGCCGACGGCCGACCATCCCGCGACGGCGCACGCAGGGAAGGCTTCGCCTGAGGTCGACGTACGCGATGGTACGGCTAGGGTTTCGAGGTTCTGTATATTTGGTTATATATTGCGGCTGTTTCTCGTAAGTAGGGGGGTTCGGCCGAGAGCTCGACTATTATACTGTAGCCCGAGAGCTCGACTATTACACTGTAGCCCGAGAGCTGGCTTAAGGCTTTGGGTCGGGCTGGCTTGCCGGACCTGGCCTGAGGTTGGGCTCATGCGTTGGGCCTTTGGGCTTAACTGCTGCTGCTCATTTATAGATGTGGGGGAAAAATCCCGAGCCCAGCTCAGCATGGGCTGGCCAAGCCCCTTGGCTTATACTTCTAATATATATATATATCACTATATATCTATCTATGTAATATATATCACTACACATATTCACTATATATATTTATCTATATAATCTATCACTTTATATATTTCTATATATACATCACTATATGTATTTATCAATATAATTTATCACTACATATATTTATATGACTATATATAATAATATTTGGTTGACAAAATTAATATAACCCATAACAATAAAATAATATTATATATAATAACCCCCATAAAATAGTACTAAGTATAACGAGTTTCAATAAAGTAATAATGGTGTATATAATCATTATGTACAGTCTAAAACTCCAAAATATACGATGACCTATCTTATACGAAAATCACTGGTTATCCCTAATAATAATATTTATAATAATTAAATAAGTATACTTAGAAATAATCATCAGGTTATTAAAACGGAATACTACACAATCTTACCAAAATACGTCAACACGAATGTCACTGGATGTCTCGTATGACTACATGGGCTCGGCTCAGTTCGAGTCCAGCCCAGACTGGTTTGGTACAACCGGTCTCCCGAAAACTCAATAATATAATTAACTAATAAATAAAGTCTTCGGTACGGGTTAAGTCGCAACTTGACCTGGTTTTCTTAGTTAGGACGTCACTATGGATAGGTCTCCCCGGGCATGGCTAGTACACTAGTCAAGGCACACTGCTACATCTCCCGTGCCACAAATCCTAATCGTCTAGTACTTCAAAACTCAACCATGGCTAAAATTATCTACCGTAATAATTAACTAAATAAGTATTTATAAAATTCTAAAATCCCCATTTAAATCAAATAAATAAATAAATAAATATTTCAAAAAATTTCCGGGAAGGGGAGCTACACCGAAACGCCGTCGAATCGAAGTCTGAAATGTCACAGCAGGTTAGTCGACTTGTAGATGACGTTTCATCCACTTTTCTCATCCATTTCTCCTCAAATGAAATCCGCAAGTTACCTTTGTGTGTTTACTCCAACATCTGGTCACCGGATCCCCTAGTTCCAAGAAGTTTGTCCGTGGTGTCGATTCTACGACAGGGTGTCCAGAATGTCCGTGGTGTCGATTCTACGACAAGGTGTCCAGAACCGACAAATTCTGTTGCGGGCTACTTTTCACCTATCTAGGCTCGTTTTCTAACCTTTTTATATTTTTGTTCAGAATCTAGACGTCGATACCTTTCTGACGTATATCTGAAAGTTAGGTTTTGCATCCATTTACTATTTTTAAAAATTCATGATATTTGTCATGTCACCGAACTCCAAAAAATTATGTTTTTCTTGTGTCCAAAAGTGTCAAAACTCCATGAATCGATATTAAACTTTATGTTGTGCAAGATTTAACATTATAAATACAATTTTAACTAATTTAAGAATTTTTACAGAATTTATTAATTTTATTTTATCATTGTTTCGGAACTAAATTAATGGGTTGAATTGAGGAAGTCATATGTAGCATTGATATAAGACCTCTTCTGAAAGGGTTTCCCTATTGAAAATATCATTATAGCAATATATGAATATTTATAGATAAACTCCAGAATTTAAATATATTATTTTGTTATAATTGTAAAGTATTTACGAGAGGATTTGGTACCTTATGTACTTATATTATAGATGAAGTGTCGTAACAACGTTATGGCAGCTAGGAGGCATAGATACTTATATAATCGATACATGATATGTTGATATAGAATATTAAATATAATGTATTATTATAGGTGAGCTTGGAAGGATCGACAAGGACACTGGAGTTTGTCAGACCTACCTACAGACAGCAGTTATAGGCAAGCATGCCTTGCCTTATTTACAGATCTTTCTTTTCTATCTTATTATTCTTTTTTATTAGCATTGCATGACGTAGGACGTTGATACTTAGTGTCCGTTTATAGACGAGTGTCGATGTAGTGATAGTGACATCGAGTATTGACATTAGGCATTACGTACATACTGATGTGTCCATTGACATGATTGACTACAGGATACCGACACATTCATGATGCGAGGTTTACATGACTATTTGTGGTATTGACCTCGTGTTAGCATTCTTGATTTCTTTATCAGTATTGCTTTTACTTTCGAGATGACTGTATAGACTTGACATTGCTGGATTCTAGACATGGAGATTGGAGAGAACTTGACTATAATATCAGACATATTGTCGTGTAGCCCGTTGTTTAGTGACCTTTATCTCTGTAGCAATGTAAGGGATTATCACTGTCGAGAATTGATTGTCCTTGGGGCCACGACACAGGTACTGGGGACAATATCCTGCTAAGGTGCTAGTGAGCCTTAGTGAAATGGGTCTGGTATTCTAGAAAAGTATCTCATTTGCATAGCATATAGACGGATACAGTAGATTGCCTTAGTTCATATTTTTATTTCTGTACCTTGGCATGTATATTATGCACCTTGCTAGTCCCCTGAGGACCTGGCTATTTCCCAGGCTTAGACGAAGCTGAAGACTACCCGAAGTTTATGGTTCGGGAGCACAGACCGGAGATGCACCGGCACAGGAGGACAAGATAGTGCCAGAGAATTTCTCGTGATCATGTTACCTTCATATTTAGTCTTACTACATTATTTTCTTTTCTTTTCATCAGACTTGTAGTTGATTGGTACATTGTTTCTTTCTATATAGTTTCAGGATGTTTTATCCGTATAGACTTCAATACTTTTATTGCTGGATATGTGAGACATTTTCTTATTTACTCTTGATCTTTTTGTGGACTTTGTGGATGTGCTTATATATATATATTAAAAATATATATATATATATATATATATATATATATATATATATATATATATATATATATATATATATATATATGTATATATGCACCTATGGACTATGTTGTATTTTGGGATGTTATTATAATTTACAGCTTAAGTATTTCGCTAATGGGCTTGTTGTGTAGCTTGGCCCATTGGTTAAGTACCGTTGGCATGTATTCGTATACCTGGTCCTACATATTTTGGGACTGGGGTGTTACAAACGTGTACATTGTGTAGACCACATGCATACTAGTTGTATTCTCCCTCCCGACTCTCTCACAACTAAAACTGATCACTTTAACATTAACTCAAAACATTGAACATTGAACATTGGACATTGAAGGAAAGTATTAAGTGAACATGTATGATAACAAGTATAACTCTCGTGCACCAAGGGTATAAAAGAAAAGACTAACAGTTTTAAGGAAAAGAATAACATGCAGCATAAAATAACGACAACATAGGTCATAGTGATACTTGTCTTGCTCCGAAAAAGGATGAAGTCGGTGTAGAAGCATGAAAATAGGTGCAGCAGTAACAGAAGCACAAATGACAACAGTCATTGCATATAGTTCACAAAAGCGCAGAAGACAACAATTTTGAAAGCGCAGACGATAACAAGTCGTAGGAGACATACAAAGATAGTGCATAAAAAGAAGTTCTTTATTAAAATCATGTCTACAAAGATCTATTACAGATTTTTCATGATTACGTATAAAGACTAAACACCTAAAGTCTACAAAAGTGCAATCTTCAGAAAGCGCCCAGTCCCTCAAAAGCGCAGCAGTGTCATAGCGAATTACTTCCTCGTCAAAGCGAGCCACTTCCTAGTCAGACGCAAAGAAACTCCAATATGGATAATGAAATAGCTATTGGCCTGAATAAGAACGTAGCTCATGCTCGCAACACCGCTCGCGGCTCTTCCAGCATACAGGGCGTGCAGCCCCACTTCAATATGGCTAATGAAGCCATTATTGAGCGAGGCAGAGCACAACCTGTGGCACTTTGGGTTGGCAATCAATCCAAACTCGGTAGCTTGGACCTCAAAGACCTCTAAGATGTTGTTCAGGTTCGAACTTCTTATTCCAAACGCTTAAGTGCATCTCGAAACTTAGTTGTTCTTCTACAAGGCCACGGCTTCTTTGAACGAAGAGATCAACAACCAACAGTCGACTTGTGCATGGCCAATGGCCATTCGAAGCTAAGTCGGGGTCGATCATGACAGTGGGAATGCTAAGAGACAATAGACATGGCTCCTCAGAAAAGCTTCCCTTTATATAGGCTATGTGCGGTCCAACCCACGCGCCACATGTCAATCGATCAAAAGCCCCTGAATTAATGGGATAAATCTAGGACTCAGCACAATGAATCTTATTTAATAGGTTCATTTGACTGAATCCTAGGCTACGACTCTTCGGAATTCCCCAAAAGACGATGGCAATTAAAAACGCATTGACTCAAAGGGAGTCATTAAATCATAAGAGCTCTCAGAAAAGTCCTTCGTCGCTTCGTAAAAGCGTAGTAGCTTCATAAAAGTTCTCATTGCTTTATAAAAAGTGCATAGCTTCACAAGAGCACTCAGAAAGTACTTCGTCGCTTCGTAAAAGTGCAGTGGCCTTACAAATCTCCAAAAGCAGTCTTCTTGTCGTCCAAAAGTGCTGTGACTCTGTTGTCTTCGAAAAACAGTCTCTTTATCGCCCAAAAGTGCAGTGACTCTGTTGTCTTCGAAACACAGTCTCCTCGTCGTCCAAAAGTGTAATGACTCTGTTGTCTTCGAAAAACAGTCTCCTCGTCGCCTAAAAGCACAGTGACTCCATTGCCTTCGAAACACAGTCTCCTCATCGCCCTAAAAGCATAGTGACTCCATTATCGTTGAAGTACAGTTTCCTCGTCGCCTAGGAGCGCAGTAACATCGAAGCCTCACCAGAAGTACAACTCATATAGACGTACAGTTCTATGATGTGGCATGGTTCCTCATGGCTAGTCTGGCATCTATATCATTTCAGATATGATCCAATCATTTTGTTTAAATCATCACTCCTAAGATAAGAACAGAGTTTGCTTCTGTTGATAGAAGCAATATCCAACCAGTTTGTTTAAACTGTCGCTCCAAAGATAAGAACGGAGTTTGGTTCTGTTGATAAGGGCAGTATTCAATCGATTTGTTTAAACCGCTGCCCCTAAGATGAAGACAAAATCTGACTACATCTGATCAATGTCTAATTTTTATTCTATCTAGTTACATATACATTAACTCCTCGTGTCGGACATACCCCCGACACCATCAATCCTATCCCTAGCCACCGACCGATTTCGGCCTCGCCTAAACCAGCATCTCACCGGCCTTCACTTTGCTACCGAGACAACTGTCTTCTTCTCTCCGCCTATACACCAGACACCAGGATCACCCTCGTCACCGACTCCATAAACAAATCTCCATCACTGTGACCATCCCCAACCCATGTCGAGATATCACCGTCATCACCACGCCCCAACCACAACTCCGACCCACAACCACCGCTATTCCCGCCCCGGCCAGCAATCCCCAGCCGAGAACCACCCAGCCTCCGGCCATCTCCTCCTCCTTGCCCGACTCTCCACACCAGCACAACCCCGTCCACCGTACCCTACCACCAGGACTGCCACCGTGACCACGGCCACTGGCCAAAAATTCGACCGCCACAGCCACCTGACACCACCTCCTTCCCGACTAAACCCAAACCATCATTACCATACCACCACCGCGGCCACTGCCGCGGCAGCCCCGCCTACACCGCCTTTACCCCTACCAAGATTTGCCCGTACCAGCCACCATCTTCGCCACCATTGCCAAGACAAATCATCCGCCACCACAGCCAAAGAAAATACAACACACACCCACCACCAATAGACTTACATGCCGCCCCGAACTCGCCGTGTCAACCACTCTGACCCGCGGTGCGCCTCTGTCGCCGCGTCGACAGTGCCATCGCAATGAACGCGACGCTCGTGTACCTCCTTCCCAGCCTACCTGTACCTAGCCACCTGTGTCCGCCGCCTCCCTCTGTTACCGCGAGCCCGACCGTCCTCCACCGCGCCCCGCGTTCCCAGATCTGGCCGTACGCCGATCCTCCGCTGTGGCAAATCGATGACCGGGTTCTCCTTCCTGCGGTGCCTGAGCACCACAGCCAGAGCTGCCCCACTCCTCCTCCGCGGCCGGCGACTCCGCCCCGTCTTCTTTCCTCTGTCGTGGCCACCAAACTCCGACCAAGTCACCACCACGGATCCGCCGCTCACCGTCTCTTTCGTCTTCTCCCGAGCTCCATTTTCTCCCACTCGATTTCACTCCTCCCTCTCCCTCTCTCACGCTCGAGCCTTTCCCTCTTCTTCTTCGACTCCCTCTCTCTCTCTCTCGTGCTTATTCTCTTACCCTCTCTCATTCTTTCCTTCGCCAAATGCTCTCTCTCATCTAAAACTCTGATATTTTTACTTTGAGAACGGAAACAAGCTGACCTTATTATCCAATCATTATTATTATTATTACTTTATTTATTTTATGTTCTCATTAAATAGTATAAAATATTAATACTTTCTAATGTTATGATTACTGAAATATATTATCAATTATTATTTTTATTTGTATTAAGAATGTATGTATGTACTGTATATGTAAATATATTATTAGTATTTTTGTATTATTATTATTATTATTATCTTAGTAATTTTGTTTTATTATATATATATATTCTGTAACAAAAATATAGTAGTAACCTAACTCTACATATAATTTTAAATTAGGTTCTTAGCCCTAAACTGATTTCTCTATATTTTCAAGGTATTTATCTGTAAATATTTTTGGCTCATAAAAGTATTTTATTGTTGTAGATTTTCTATTTAATTAAGAAATAGTTTTTGACTTATAAATTATAATGTAGCCTAAAACGATTTTCTTTTCTAGATTTCAAGGTAGTTATCTAAAATATATATCTCTAAAGTCGTATTTTCACAAACTTAGAGTTTTTGCCGAAAACGGTTTTCTTGACTTTAAGTAATTTTTTGTATTTTTCCTATAAATATTTTGACTCATAAAAACTAGTTTTTAGGAATTATAAATATTTTCTAAAATTCGTATATATAATATTTATCTATTATTTTTTCTACTGACCGTAACCAAGCCCATTATTCCTATCTACCTGCCAATTTTGTCCTTCCTCCTATTGACCCTAACCAATTTGACCCTTTTGGACCCAATAAAACTGTTCATGCCACCATCAGAAGTCACCTTGCATAGTTGTTGCATCGAAGTTGCAGTTTGTGCCACCTTGATCATTGCAGCACACCAGGCGTCCTACCAGGCAAGACACCTTGCCATTTGGTGTTTATTTATTTAGCTCATATTTTATGCATTATTCATTATTTTCTTTATACAAAATAAACTGTAATACATGGCATAACCTGTTAGAACTTACTATTCATTTATATTTCCTGCTATGTATTAGTTTTCTTACGTATTAAACCTAGCTTTAAGGGACCACCTTGTGTGTTGTATTCATTTGGCCTTGACACGTCGTACCACGAAGTTGTGTGTCGCATGTAGAACACGAACATACGTGACTGGCTGGCCACCGGTACATATAAGTCGTACGATAGGAATAACCGCTAATAAAGGTTGCATGCTTAGTTTGACTTAGCGGTTATAGAGATTTTTTGTTGTGGATACAACATAGTAGGCATTGGGCGGAGAGGATAATTCCTTAGAGTATGGGCTTTGATGCACTTTCTCTTGTGATCCGGAAGCTCCGCTGGAGATACGGGATTGATGACCCATGATTACTGACGGCCACTGATGTTCTGCGGAACGTTATGCTCTTATTGATTAGACCTCTGGTGCCCCAAGGGAAGACTATGCCGATCCTATTTAGCCAGGGCCCATGCGTAGGAAGGATTGTTCTTAACGACATTTCACTTAGAATGGTTAGGCTACCTTATCCATTAGGTACGAGTACTTTTGGTTTGGGTACTTATATCTGACCATGGCTTGGAACAATAACTTATCACGGATTAGTTTATCACATCTTGTCCTTGTTTGGTTGTAGGTGTGGCTTACTACTTCGATGAGAATGTATTGAACCTTGTTGGGGTCCGGATACCATATTAGATTCATAGCATGGAAAGATACGTCACCGTGAATTAGTTTACCATCTTTTGTCCTTGTTTGGTTGGGGGATGGTAAGCTAGTTCAATAGGTGTGTATTGGACCATGTTATAATTCAATGACTTATTTATTTGAGCAATATTTATTCAGTTTATATGGCATGATATTATGTGTCTTGTTACGTCCCTCTGAGGACCTGGTTATCTCGCCAGGTGTGTGCTCTTGTCTTTCGCAGGTGTTCTAGCCGTGGCCATGATCATCTCTATTCTTTGAGGATGATTGTACTTAGATCGTCTTCGCTTCGCTCTCCAAAATATTTCTTTTGTTATGTATTTCTTTTCATAGTTGGTAGTAGATTTGTCTCTGCCCAACTACATGTACCAATGATAATTAATAGTTGATTATATGATATCTTTTATTCATTTATTTTGTGTGGATGAGATTAGTTATGGTTCTACTGTATTTTACATCTTATGTATCCATACGAGGCCTATGTACTTCGTATGAATACAGCTGGTATGTCTACGTTCCTAGTCCTATGTATTTTGGGACTGGGGCGTTACAGAAAGGGCTCATTCCATTCTATATATAAAACCCCCTTGCCTGCTTTGAAAAGGGCACCAAAATAAAAAAGAAGAAAATAAAAGGGAGCTCGTGTCCAGGAAGCCTGTTCGAGCCACAAAAAGTTGCAACAATGCGTCTTCTTCTTTTGAATCGGCTACAAGTTCTTCGTTTGCCATCTTGGCAAGGATAAAGTTGGATCCTAAGTACTATGCGCCTTTACAGGCTAGTACGAAGAAATCCAAGGCAGTAACTTGGACTCTTCTTACTACATACCTTCGGGTGCTAGGTCGAAGAAGTCTAAGGTAGTACGGGCTCAACAAGCCCAATCAACTGTCCAATCTGCTGACCGTCAGCGGGTACCGTTAGCTGTTACACGGGCCCATGATGGAAAGTTGTATAGAACCTCCCGTGTCCAGCTCTCTGCGGCAAACGGACAAGGTAGGTCCCAAAAGTCTCCCTATAACGATCGAGAGCAAGTGCTTTTACTAGCCTCAGATCAGGGAGCAAATATGCCAAAAAGTCTTCCTACAACGATCGAGAGCAAGTGCTTTTACTAGCCTCAGATCAGGGAGCAAATATGCCCAAAAGTCCCCCTACAACGATCGAGAGCAAGTGCTTTTACTAGCCTCAAATTAGGAAGCAAATATGATACCTACGCACCCGGGCGTTCGGGATACCCGGGCCTACAAAACGGATGCAAAGGTAGATCAATCTGCTCTTGACTTGCGAGAGGTGGTCATTCACAAACACAAGGAGAGAGAAGCAACCTTGACGTGCGATGAGCCCTTTTCAGGAAATCACTGCACCCAAGTCGCCATCAACTGCTGCTACAAGACAGTAGCTCCACCACCAAGGCAGTCTGTGTTCCAGCGACCGCAACCTACTGCGTCTTTTTGACATCATCTCGGAAGCATGATGCCTATTGAAGACTTCGTAACGGCCTATTCTCAACTAGACGTATTACTCAGATGTCTTAGTTAGGTACATTATCTCAGCCCGACACATCACAATCTTTTGAGGGAGTTCATCATTAAATATTCTTCGAACAAGAAGAGCCATAATCCGCAGTGTCAGCACTCGCCAAGGAGGAGGATCGGTCAAATTCATCTTCATTAAGAAGTCAAAAGAGAGACAAGCAAAATTCTTTCAAAATTGTTGCTGACCGCATAGGCATTATGTGACCAAGTTGATCCAGGCTACAGAAGAAAGAGCCGCATGAGCCTTATGCAGCTAAGTTGATCTAGGCCGCAGAAGCAAGGCTCTTGGAGACCCCATGCGGCCAAGTGGACTTGAGTCGCAGAAGCAAGGCTCCTGGAGACCCCATGCAGCCAAGTGGACTCGAGCCGCAGAAGCGAGGCTCCCGATGACCCCATACGGCCAAGTGGCCTCGAGCCGCAAAAATAAGGCTCTTGGAGACCCCATACGGCCAAGTGGACTCGAGCTGCAGAAGCAAGGCTCCTAGAGACCTCATGCGACTAAGTGGACTCGAGCCGCAGAAGGAATGCTCCCGAAGATCCCATGCGGCCAAGTGGAGCCGAACCGCAGAAGAAAGGCTCTTGGAGACCTTATGCGACTAAGTGGACTCGAGCCGCAGAAGCAAGGCTCTCAAAGATCCCATGCAGCCAAGTGCAAGCCGCAGAAAGAATGCTCCCGAAGATCCCATGCGGCCAAGTGGAGCCGAACCGCAGAAGAAAGGCTCTTAAGGCCACTATGCGGCCAAAACGATTCAGTCTTTACTCTGTGGGGGGACACATGGCAAGTTGGCCAAGTCTCAACCACCCAGAATTGCTGCAACAAAGAAATCTCAACAGATCCACCAGCTGGCAGCCAAAGACTGAGTCCTCGTGTGCTGTTACTGCCACATGTCCATCTATACAGCCCAAAATATGTTTCATTCGGAAATCACTATAAATAGCAGGGTACCACATCCTTGCTAGGGGCTGGCAATTTTCTCAAGAGTAAAGACAGTGTTTGATAGTCCAAGAAGTAAGGCAGAGTTCCTACACTTCTTCCGAGCCTCCACCGTCACCCCCCAGTATCAAAACAAATTGTACTTAGATTGTTTCCTAGGATTTCTTTCTAGGCTCTCTGTTGTACTTTCAAAGTTTGTAATCAATCTAGTTCTTCTGTAGTTCTTGTGTTCATAATCAATGGCAAACACGATGGCAACTCAGCTGGGGACTTCTTTCTCTACTTATAAGAAATTGGTGACACAATCTGACACATCCAAGCTCGGCTCTACACAACAGATGCTTGTTGTTCGCTTCTATCAACAAGCATTCGAGGAAATGCTCTCCGATGGGAGCACCAGTCCAGCACAGAAGCGAGCCAACCCGAAAAGAGCTCACAGGACATGGAGGCCCAAGGCCATTTCCCCTCGTCAGGCTCTGGAAGAAACTCCTCTCTCCACTCAAGACGATGACCAAAGCTCCCATGCGGCCTCGCTTAAAACCGCAGAAGACCCCGCTGTCCCCAAATCCGGCTGAGAAAAACACTACGATGTTAGACGTTTTGGGGCACAAAAAAAACTCAAGCGGTCGAAGAAGAGGCCGCATAAGGAAGGTGGCCGCAGGCAGACTGCCTATGCGGCAGTCAATCCTGGCCGCAAGCAGACTTCCTATACGGCAGCCAATCCTGGCTGCAAGCAGACTTCCTATGCGATAGCCAATCCTGGCCGCAGATAGAGTTCCTATGCGACAGCTAATCCTGACAGCAAGCAGGATGCCCCATACGACCCTGTCAGAAGCTCTGTCTTTGACCGTCTCTCTTGCGGACCAGACCCCATGCGGCCCGTTGAGGATGTTGAAGCTTCCAACTTGGACTCTTCCTACTACGCACCTTCGGGTGCTAAGTCGAAGAAGTCTAGGGCAGTACGGGCTCAACAAGCCAAGTCAACTGTCCAATTTGCTAACCGTCAGCGGGTTTCGTTAACTGTTATACGGGCTCCTGATTGAAAGTTGTACAGAACCTTCCATGTCCAGCCCTCTGCGGCAAATAGACAGGGCAGGTCCCAAAAGTCTCCCTACAACGATCGAGATCAAGTACTTTTACTAGCCTCAGATCAGGGAGCAAAAATGATATCTACGCACCCGTGCGCTCAGGATACCCGAGCTCACAGAACGGATGCAAAGGTAGATCAATCTACCCTCGACTTGCGAGAAGTACTCATCCACAAATGCAAGAAGAGAGACAACCTTGGCATGCGGTGAGCCCTCCCTAGGACATCACTGTACCCAAGTTGTCATCAACTGCTGCTGCGATAAGTCGACATCACCTGAAGATCGGCAGTCCGTCTTCCAACGACTGCACCAGCCAGCACCTGTCCGACGACAACTCGAGAGATAGGTGCAAATTTTGGAAGACGAGAAATTTTCTTTTGCCTCCTGTAATTCAACTCGGAAGGTCCCTTTTGGCAAGGGAGAAAAGAAGATAGGCTCTTTCAGCTCGGCAACCTCAGCCAGCACTGCAAGGAAACTCTCATCTGGAGGATTGTCGCTGACAACCACAGGGGGTGTCTACCTAGGCACCCATTATAGAAAGAAGCTTCCAACACCCGGGGGCTCATCCTCGAGATCCTTGGGGGTGAACGAAGCTGGAGGTGGTAGTCCCCTGAACATATGCAACAATCTGGTATTCTAAGAGGATGCGCAGGGGGTAGCGATCCACTGGAATTATGCAACAGACGTGGACGTTCCCAAGGGTAACCGCCTTCGCCAAGACGATGCAGCTTCCTACACAGGGGGTACTGAGTCCGAGGAGGAGGACATTTCGACGTTCTCCGATGATTTCTCTGTACGAGGGTACGATACAAAAAGCACATCCTCTGCGGTCCCATCCGTCTCTTCCCACATGTGGACAATATTTATGGTAGAAGACGATAACGAAGGGCCAAGTGATCGACAATGTCTAGAAGTGCTTGAAGCCATGATCCTAACCTTGGTCAAGTCAGTAAACGAGATCAAAGCTGCCTTACTGACTCAACCAGCAAGGACAACTGGACAAACAAGTTTGGGCCCTACAGTGAACGCGGACTCAAACACGACCGCTTCTCCTCTGGGCGACAATCCTCCTGGAGTATCCGCTCCCTCAGCTGCAGACGAGGCCAGGGAGGCAATGAGAGAAGTCCATGAGCTTCGGGCAATATTCAATGCCCGAGACTCCTCCCGGGACCTCAGAATATGGCAGCCATATCCCGTTGCATGGAGAGACATTCCTTTTCCTCCACGATATAAACCATTTCATATCGATTCGTATGACGGGAAGATCTCTGCTAGCCGGTTCATGACGTATTTTGAGGCTATAATAGACCACTTGCTGCATAGTGACGCCATCCTCACACGATTATTTATCGGAGCATTGGAGGGGATCGCATTCGACTGGTACCACAACCTCCTGGACAACTGCATCCATTCCTTTGACAGCTTCAAACACATGTTCCTGGAAATGTTCTATGAAGTGGGACATGATGTAACAATGTCGTCTCTCATGGACGTTGTTTAGGGAGAGAGGGAGCTAACGAGGAACTATATCGAGCGGTTTTGACAAACCGCGATGAGATTACCCCAAGGCAATCCTGAAAGCTCCTTGATCAAAATCTGCCAAAAGAAGTTGCTCCCTGCAATCAGCCTCTAGATGGACGAAGATCAATTCAGGGATTGGACGACTTTCATCATAAGCGCTACTAATATGGAGGCAAAATTAAAGAAGGCTTGCCAGCTGGGTTTACACATCCCAGATGGAGAAGACAAAGGCAAACGTCCCGGTACCACCTCCATTAACAAGAACAGTGGCGGCACCGCCAATAATAGGGACACCAAAGGCAAACAGGCCATGGTCGCTGGTATAACCAAAAAGCCTGAACAAAAACAAGCAGAAGCTCTGAAGCCCAAGGAGATGACATACTCTTTTGAAGATAGCCATGTCAAGCCTATCTTCGACATGCTTCTGAAGGCGGGTAGGATCCGACTCCGTGATGTACAGCACGAGCCTCGACCAACAGAGATCAAGGATCCGAAGTATTGTCACTTCCACCGCTATGTCCACCACCCTACGCAGGAGTGCTTCACATTAAAGCGGTACATCCAGAACCTCATCAACTCCAATGCTCTGTCGCTGGATTTTGAAGAGGTTACCATGGCTGCAGACATGGTATCCGTTCAGTTCGGTGACTTCCCCCCAACAAAAACTCAAGACAGGGTAGTACCTGTTCTCCGGGCAATGATGGAGGTTACTAACCTTCCACCTGTACGGTACCAGACGACTGGATTGGTGCCTCTCACCACGTCACGAGGAGAGGTCATGTGGGTCCACCCTGACTTAGTGCCCAAAGTTATCGAGGCGGTGCCATCCTCAAATAGCAAAAAAAAGGACAGAAAGTCCAGATCCTGCCACATAATCTCGGTCGAAGCTGAGGAGGCGGCAGCCGTTGTTACCCAGTCTGGTGCACAATTCTAGCCTACTTTGGGTAATTCAGTCGAGGACCCTCAGCCGACAATGCTGCCTGCTACTAATGTTCCGGGATCATCTCAGCCTCCACTGGCAGATAGATCCAAGCCGAAGGAAACCTGCTTCGATAGGCCGCTCCGTAAGGACTCACCTCAGGGGCTGGAGAGACCTTACAACTTTGACATACTAGCACAACTGGCTAATACGCCAGCAAAGTTGTCATTATACGAGCTCCTAAGGCTCTCCAAAGATATTTGCGTCGCATTGAGTGAAGCACTCCAGAATGCTGACGCCTACTTAGCTCGGGTCAAGCTTACAGGGGAAGACTCGTCAGCAGATCTCCAGGGCAGCAATTATGCAGATGCAATGCCGAACATCGTATTCACTCCACAGGACATGTTAATCAAGACCAACTTGCATGATCGCCCCTTGTACTATACTGGATACATAGGCGACATCAAGGTGGATCGGATGCACATCGATCCTGGCTCGTCAATAAGCATCATCCCGAAAAGCTTGCTTCAACTCCTGGGCATCCCTATGCACCGGCTAGCATTGACCAACACTGCCATCAGCGGTTTTAACTCGGGAAGAAGCTATCCTCTGGAAAAGATTCACTTGAAATATCAGATCGACGATCTGAAGACGGAGGTCACCTGCTACGTCATAGATGCAGATACATCCTACAATATCCTCTTGGGGAGTCCATGGATATATGACTATATGATCGTGCCGTCCATGCTCCACCAGTGCTTCAAGTATGTCAGTAAGCACGGCTTCGTGAAGACGGAATTCGCCGACATCGATTCTTTCAAAGGAGTTGAGTCTTACTATTCGTCGGAGGCTTGTCTATATGATGAATCTAAGCAGCACATAGTCGATGTGGGGACACCGAAGGCCACAACCGGGTCAGAGGAACCTCTGAAAATCCATCTCCAGGCCCGTAAACCAGGCAAAGCCATACCTCTTGTCGCAACTTTGCATAAAGAAGTGCCCGCTTCTCCCGCTCCAACTGCGCAGTTAGAACCTAATGGTCATTCGACTCCGGAGGTCTAGCCAGGAGCCAAAACCCATCATGGAGCCGATGGTGATCCGATTGCTAAAATCTAATTAACGACGAACGGAAGATGCAAGGTCCTCTGTGGAGCTGATGGTGATTCGGTTGCCGATATCCAAACAAAAGCAAACGGAAGATGCCAAGTCCTCTGTCGAGCCGATGGTTATCCGCCTCCCCAAGACAAGTCGGCTGCCAAATGTTGATCCGAGACCCTCAAGCAAGCCGATGCCATAAGCAGAACCCTTGGTGGTCAAGCTGCCCAAGACGTTGCCCCAGCCTCCGGTTACGCATGGGGTAGTTGAAGAGAAGGCAGAACTTGCAAAATATCTTGTTGCACATGTTGATAGTCCCTCTACCGATGATGTAATTCCTCTCGACAAAATACCTTATTTTATCAATAAAAGGTTGTCGTTGAACTATCCTGAGTGTAATAAGCTTAATCTGATGTATGCTATGGAGCACGGTCTGGATATTAACCTGCACACACATGTGACAACCGTCCATACCACAAATCGACTTACTCCTATTAGAGGTTCCTATTTTCTAGTCCCAGGCAGAAGAAAAGGTGATCACACAATCATCTTCGGCCGAAAATAAGGTCCTCAACCTTTCATGCCAGAAGAGTTCGATCTCGAACCCGACACTGGAAGATTGTCACTCTACCTATATAGTTCCCGAGCTAAGTACTTCATGCAAAAGCAAGGGTACGACATGGAGACTACCCTAGGCCTAAATTATGGCAACGGTCGACGATCGCCTCTGCAGTTGTCAATCCCGGCTAGAAAACCTCAAGATTATTACTGCAAGTCCAGACACGGTCTCGGTTATGTTATACCAGCAACAACGCCCGAGAGCTCCGATGAGGAATGCAAGTTACATTCTCACTCATCTGAATCGCCTACATACGATTCTGATGATAGCATTGGGGATATATTCAGACAGACATTGTCTGTCAACATGGCATCCGCTGACATTCAGGAAGAAGACGAGGATATGCCCGAATCCATTGAATTAGAGCCATGGGTCCAACATCTGGATGTACAGTGGAAGAAGCGCTTTGAACTACGATACCCTCCCACCGAAGATGAGGTCATGCAAGTTGACCTCGGCAATGGATCCTCCTCTAAGCCAATCTTCATCAGTAAAAGCCTGACAGACGATGAGCAGGAGTCGCCATTGCAACTCGTCAAAGAATATATCGACGTCTTTTCTTGGAGCTATGAAGACATGCCCGGGCTAAACACCGAGATCGCACTTCATAAGCTCAATATTCATCCAGATGCGAAATCGGTCAAACAACAGCAACGACGGTTCCATCCAGACATCATGAACTCCATCGAAGCAGAAGTAAATAACCTTATAGCTAGCGGATTCATTCGCGAGGAGCAGCACCCAGACTGGGTAGCTAATATAGTACCCATCATCAAGAAGAACAGGAAGATCTGAATTTGCATCGACTTTCACAACCTAAATGCGGCGTGTCCTAAGGATGAATTCCCTTTTCCGATCACAGACATCATGATCGATAATACGTGTGGCTTTGTCACGACCCGCACCCTAGAGTAAGGGCACGAGACGTGGGTACGTCCAGCCTACGCCGCAGTGTCGGCGGTAGAACACTGTCCTAGGTCAACAATCATCTAGCAATATATCTCTAAACAGTTCATACTCCCCGAATGGGGGTGACATAGCAGTAATAACTCAATCACAACTAAGGAAGAGATAGCACGATATGAAATAGAACTCAAGGAAATAAATAGATGAAGAGTAGTCTAAGATAAATCCTAGCAAAATCCAGAAGTACATGGTCTCAGATACAGAATGAAAGAATATATACAACTTTAAACTCCAAATATAGTCTAGCTAAAATATGTCTCAAGACTGCATAAAGCAAAATAAGCCTAACTATGCATTCTACATGATTCTAGGTCAATCTAGGCCAAAGTCAACTCTTGGTTAACTCTGGTCAACCCTAGAAGTCAAACTAGGTCAACCAAGTCAAACCTAAGTCAAACTAGTCTAATTTAGTCTATTCTAGGTCTAATAAGTCATATCTAGGTTTACTAGGCAATAACATGCCTAACCCAACCTATAACATATCTCTACACAAGATATTATCTATATCTAACAATATACATATTGCCTAGGCTATAATGTAACTTAGAATGCACAACCTATAGCCACTATACAATATCACCCATACACTATATCATATATGTATATAAAAGCACACACTCATATATATAGGAACTTATATATCACAATTCATATATTATATATATATATACATAGGAAGGAGAGAGAGGACACTCAAGTGTATGTGTGTGTGTGTATTAGTGAGAGAGAGAGAGTGGTGCCATGTGGGTATGAGTGATAGAGTGTTGTGAACTAATAAGAGTGATGTGAGGTAGTGAACATGTGTGTGCAAATAGTGATAGGTGTTAGTGAAACAAGGGTGTGTGTGGTTTACATGTGAGTATGTGGCTTGGTGTGTCCTTGTGTATGTGAAAATCAGAAATCAGTAAGTGTATAACTGTGTATGGCCATGTGTGTGTATGGTGAGTGATAGGCTCAGATTTCCATCTTAAAACAAAATTAGTTTTATACAAAATCTCAGGTTCAACTCATGTGAACCCTTAGTTGACAATGAAGCTTAGCTATAGGCTAAATCGAAAAGAAGCAATTAATGAAACAATGAAAGCCCCAAACCATGCCCAGGTTTTAAACCTATATTCAGATTTCAGAAACAACAATGCAACAATGTCAGGTAATCTCACATACACATGTTCAAACCATGACGGGTACTCTTAATCACTCGAAACCTTGCATTCAATTTAACACCACACATGAACCCTTATATCCTAACATTCCCAGGTTCATTCCTTAGTTCAAATCTCAGTTTTAAGGGATATCAATCAGTAAACAATGAACTCAAAACCAGTTTTGTCACGCCCCAGAACCAGAATACTGGAGAGCGGGGGCAGACATAGCCAGCTACGTATATTGAAATGGATTCCATCTCGCTATACGGTCACGGCTGTCTAGATACATGAGGATTTACTACAAGCCAACAGTCTCCTATGGTCATGAACAAGCCTAGTGTCTCAATCACAAGCAAGTAAGTAGATGTTACAAGATGTATGATCATTAAATATACAATAATAAGGTGTCCCAAATATTACATATTCAGCTGATCATGAAGCTAGTCGTTACAAAATATGAGGACTAGCAAGAGTTTAATCATACATGATCAACCCTAGGATCTGTCAATCATGTTACAGCCCGTAGGCAGACAGTAAGTAAAGTGCAATCGAGCTAAACAGGTGCTCGTCGGCTAAATGCCTCAAAAAAATATTTTCACAATAAAGTGGGAGATCAAAAATAAACCCACTCGTTGCCAGGGTTCCGTCTAGTGGCCACTATCTGGCTGGAAGGTCGGTAGATCCTCTGAGCTGCTCCGAAATCTGGCCATACAAAACTAGCTGGGTCAGATCCCAGAAAGAGCAAGTGCCACAAAGGAAGCTTCACTTAGGAACTAAAACCAGCAATCAGCACAAGATATAAATAAGGTAAGAACTGGAAATAAAGAAAATACATCAGGATGATATACGACGAGATAACCATGGAACTATTCAAATAACCAAGTTACAACCCGTAAACCAAACAAGGACCGGGGTTGTAACCCTTTGTCTGAACAGAACTTGGAATTCTCACCATTTATCGGTAAAATAATTACAAGCATTCTGGTCATTCAATAATCTGGAACAGGATCAGGGCAAGACTAGACTGGTTAGACTCCATCCAATCATTTCACGGCCAAGCAAGAATTATGGCTTGATACTTTAACTAACTAGGGTTGTCACAAGCCTAATTACTAACAAGATGCAGTGAGATTATTCCACAGCAACAAGCCCTGTAGACCATCCAGGTTACCCAGGACGAAAGATTAGGGTTGAATTTAGGTGGGTACATCGTCCAGGAAACGCATGTACCCTTAAGTAGCTTGAAGGGTGCAACATATGACAGTGTGCTGGAAATGTGCCCTACTCGACGGCAGGCTACAGATCCCAGGCGCGCCCAGGTAACGGGATTGCCTGTAGCTGGGAAATCTCTTCATGACTAATATATTAATCTAGTTATTAGCCTTAGTCCATTTCAATAGGTACTCCTGACCGTGGTACTCAAGAGCTCCCTCCCTAGACATGATGCAAGACAGGACTGGTTTATTTGTACAAGCACAATCGTCCACGGTGTCCAGGTAATTATACATGTCATGTCATGTCAGGTAGCCGTCACAACAGCTGTTCAAGATAAATCATGTCAGGTGTACTTGTCAGGAGTGCGCCACGACGGGCCACTATCATGTCAGGTTGGTCATGTCAGGAGTGCACCACTACGGGTCACTGTCATGTTGTGCTAGTCCCTTGTTATACCATGTCAAGTAAAATAATCATTCCAAACATATTAAGTAAAATCAAGTTCATGACAAAAGGCGTAAGGATATAAAATGGGCGTAAAATATCTAATAAAGGAGTTACAAAACATGGGCAAATAATGATAAATAATAGTACATAGGAACATGAAAAAGTCATGCGGCTCAGTCATATGTGGCCAGGAAAGGAGGGGGCGCATGCGGCTGGAAGTGCAAGGGCGCCAGCGGCTGGAAATGCAAAGGCACATGTGGCTGGAATTAATCGGGATCATGCAGCCCGGACTCAGAAGTCCATGCGGCTAGGGTCTAGGGTTCTCATGCGACTCGGGGATCAGGGCCTATGCGGCTGGCAATTGCTTGAGTTCATGCGGTTCAGGGAGGTGAGCGCATATGCGGCTCGAATTAGAAAGGGGTCTTCATGCGGCTGATGGTGAACTCAAGTCCATGCGGCTCACATAGCAAAACCCATGCGGCCCGGAAGAAGTGAGGGCACATGAGGCTGGGTCAATACGATGGCTTATGCGGCTGGGGGGGGAACGGTTGCATATGCGGCTCGAGAAGAGTTCGTTTCCAGCCCTGCGACTAAGTCCATGTGGACTCATACGGCTGATAGGAATGAGCCCATGCGGCTGAGTATGAGACTCAGCCTTATGCGGCTGGGACTGAGTTTCATGCGATTTAGAAGTACAAGGGTCTCATGCGGCTGATGGCGACTTGCCGCATGAATACTCATGCGGTCAAGTACAGCCATGCGCCAGGGAACTGTTCTTCTTCTCTAAAATTTCGAGGAGAAGAACACTAGGAACCCATGCCTTCCAAGCTTCATAAAACTTTCATCCGGAGCCCAAATTCGAACTTCCTTAGGTCAAAATGGGGTAGAACGAGCTACTCTAGAACATGGAACCATCAAAACATAGGAATAACAAGATTAAGTAGATCAAAACCCAAGAAATTCGAAAATAAAATAAACATAGATCTACAAGAATCTAGCCATGGAAAGTAAAAATGCCAAGTTCTAAAGTGCTTTAGAATGTAGTAAGGAAGAGAATAAAGTAATAAATTGGAGTTCCTCTATGAAGCAAGTTGCACTTGCCTAGACCTCTCTCTCCTCTCTCTGGTAGGTGTAGGAAGTAAATGGGGAAGAAGAAGATGATAAATGAAGAGAGAGAGAGGAGAAGGGGGTAATAAATATAAATGGTGGTGGTAGGTAGGGGGTTCATCCATGGGTTCATCATGAACCCAAGCAAAACCAAGCTAGGCCGAACCAACCCAAGGAAATAACCAAGCCAAGCCAAGAAAGAATTAAGCAAGAAAATTATACAATACAAGAATAAAATACGTACACGTATTCCAAGAATACGAAATACGAACACAGGCATTACAACTCTACCCACCTTAAAAGAATTTCGTTCTCAAAATTTAATCAAGAGGCTAGAGGAGCAATGACAAGCTACACTAATCATAGGCAAGCTATACTATTCAATCAATCAAGCAATCAATCATGTAAGCAAAGAATCGAAGACATGAGACATAAGAAGGACATTATACCTCACGAGTCAAACAAGTCGGGATATCGTGATCGGATATCATCCTCACGCTCCCACGTTGACTCACCCAAAGAGTGATGACCCCAAGCAACTCGGACTAACTTGATAGTCTTGTTCTTGAGGATCTTCTCTCTCCGGTCCAATATAGATACGGGCCTCTCCTCATACGAAAGGTTGGTACCAACAACCAATTTCGAATGATCCAGGATGTAGCTCGGGTCCGGGATATACCGTCGTAATTGGGATACATGGAACAAGTCATGCACCTCGCTTAGCGACGGCGGAAGAGCGAGACGATAGGATACATCTCCTACTCGCTCCAGAATGTCGAACGGTCCTATATACTTAGGACTAAGCTTTCCCCGGACGCCGAAACGAATGACGCCACGGTTAGGCAAAATCCTCAGGAATACATGATCACCGACCGAAAACTCTAGAGGACGCCGATGAGAATCGGCCCAATGGCGCTGGCGATCTTGGGCAACTCGAAGATGATCTCGAACTCTTCTGACCACTTCAACTGTCCGAGCGATCATTTCCGGTCCGAGCATCTGTCTCTTTCCGATATCGTCCCAAGCTAGCGGGGATCTGCACTTCCTACCATACAGTACCTCGAACGGTGCCATCTGGATAGTGGCCTAGAAACTGTTGTTGTACGAGAATTCTACCAGGTGTAAGTGATCTTCCCATGAACCACCGAAGTCAAGTGTGCAGGACCGCAACATATCTTCAAGAGTCTGGATCGTGCGCTCCGACTGGCCATCTGTCTGCGGGTGATATGCTGAACTGAACTAGAGATGAGTCCCCAAACTCTCTTGCAAGCTACACCAAAAGTGTGACGTAAATCTTGAATCTCGGTCCGAGGTGATACTGATTGGCACACCGTGCAACCTGACAATCTAACTGAGGTACATCTCCGCTAGCTAAGCCGTCGACTGACCAACTCTGAATGGAAGAAAGTTAGCCACCTTCGTGAGCCGATCAACTATAACCCAGATAGCATCTCTACCAGCTGGGGATCTAGGTAATCCAGTCACGAAATCCATGGTCACATGCTCCCACTTCCATTCTGGAATCGGCAAGGGCTGAAGAAGTCCAGCCGGTCTCTGATGTTCAGCCTTTACTTGTTGGCAAACCAAACACCGAGAGACAAATCGAGCTATCTCCCGCTTCATGCCATTCCACCAGAAGTACTGACGGATATCTCGGTACATCTTCGTACTGCCAGGATAGATGGAATACTGAGAACTGTGCGCATGATCTCCTGCCTGATATCTCCACTGGGTACACAAAGACGATTACCATGTCGAAGTGTACCATCCTCATGAATACATAACTCTGGCCTTCGACCTGCCTCACACTCTGCTCCGAGTCGCTGAAGCTTGGAATCTGCTGACTGCGCCATCCGGATCCTCTCGACTATAGTAGACTGAACTTGCATGCTGGCCATCAATGCTATACTGGAAGGGAGAACAACTTCTATACCCATCTTCTGAAGATCTGCTAACAGCTCTGGTTGCGCTGTTAGAAAATAAACTCCGGCTCTCCTGCTCAATGCATCCGCAACAACATTGGCCTTCCCAGGATGATACTGCAGGTTGACATCATAATCCATAAGAAGCTCCAGCCACCTTCTCTGACGCATGTTAAGATCCTTCTGGGTGAAAACATACTTCAGGCTCTTGTGGTCGCTGAAAATCTCCACCCTATCTCTATACAAATAGTGCCTCCACAGCTTAAATGCAAACACTACTGCTGCCAGCTCCAAGTCATGGGTTGGGTAATTCCTTTCATGATCACGAAGTTGTCGTGATGCATAAGCTATTACCTTCCCAGGCTGCATCAGAACACATCCTAAGCCTCTGCCTGAAGCATCACAATACACTGAGAATCCTCCGGTCCCATCTGGAAGTGTGAGAATAGGAGCTGTTATCAGGCCTCGCTTCAACTGCTCAAAAGAACTCTGATACTCTGCCGTCCAAGCAAACTGCGCATCCTTGCGGGTCAACTGCGTCAATGGCGCTGATATCTGAGCAAAATTCGAAACAAACCACCGGTAGTAGCCGGCCAATCCAAGAAAACTACGAACCTCTGCAACTGTGCTGGGCACTGGCCATGACTCAATAGCCACAATCTTCTGGAGATCCACTTCTACTCCTCCTCTGATGATGATATGACCCAAGTACAAAATGCGATCGAGCCAGAACTCGCATTTACTGAACTTGGCATATAACTGGTGCTCTTTGAGGATCTGAAGAACCACACGGAGATGCTGCTCATGCTCCGCCTCACTCTTACTGTAGACCAGGATGTCATCCAAGAACACGATCACAAACTGATCCAAGTAAGGCATAAAAATACGATTCATGAGGTCCATGAATACTGCCGGCGCATTGGTTGCTCCAAAAGGCATAACAAGGAACTCCCAATGCCCATACCTCGATCTAAAAGCTGTCTTCGGGATGTCCTGCTCTCTGACTCTGATCTGATGATAACCTGAGCGCAAATCAATCTTCGAGAATACTGAAGCCCCCTTGAGTTGATCAAACAAGTCATCTATCCTCGGAAGAGGGTATCTGTTCTTGATTGTCACGGAGTTCAAGGTACGATAATCAATACATAACCTGGACGTACCATCCTTCTTTTTCACAAGAAGCATCGGGGCTCCCCAAGGCGATCCACTAGCACGAATGAATCCCTTGGCTCGAAGTTCTTCAATCATCTTGTACAATATTTCTAACTCTGAAGGTGCCATCCTATAGACTCTCTCTAACACTGGGGCTGTTCTGGGAATCAAGTCTATAGTGAACTCGATCTCCCGCTCTGGAGGCATACCTGGTAGCTCTTCTGGGAAAACATCTGGGAACTCATCCACTATCCTGGGCAACTGCACTGCTGCTACTGCCATCCGCAATATCGGAGGAGAAGGCTCAACTTCACCTCGGAAAAAGAAAAACTCTGGCTCGCCTGGAATGCTAAAAACAACCCTGCCGATATGGCAGTCTATTCTAGCATACTGGTTCCTCAACCAATCCATCCCTAGGACCACATCATAATCGGCCATCGGAAACTCTATCAATCTAGCGGGGAATTCTCTACCGCTAACTACGATCCGACACGAGGAAAACACTCTATCTACTCCCACAAGTCCGTTACCAGTAAGTATATTGAGCCTTACTGATAATGACTCGGGCTCCAATCCTACCCGTGTCGTGAATCGTGCAGACATAAAAGAATGCGATGCACCAGAATCAAATAAAGCTGAAGCTGGAAATGAGTTGACGAGAATAGTACCTGCCACTACCTCTCTTGGTGCCAATCCTTCCTCTGCGGTCATCACCATAGCCTGACCGTGCCCTCGGGGTGCTGGTCCCCTCTGCTGAAATCCTCGCTGCCTATTCTGGCTCAAGGCTTGGGCTTGTGCATGCTGCTGGGGGTTCTGCTGCTGGAACATCTGGGACTGAGGCGGCAAGGGCCTCGACAATGGGTACTGCTGCTGCTGCTGCTGCTGCTGCTGGACCGGTGCTGGTCCTCTCACCGAAGAGCTGGAAAGGTTGGACGATGATGAACCACCCCTATTCGGGCAGGATCCAACCCTATGGTCTGGTGCTCCACAAGCCAGACACAATCCCTGTGCCCTGCAATATTCTGCCGCTACATGGCCTGGCTTCCCACAATGAGAACAACCCACTGCGGAAGACTGCTTCTGCTTCTGCTGCTGAGGGTGCGTCGGAGTTGAATGCTGAACTGACGTCACTGAGGCCGCCCGCCTCGGAGCTCCAATAGTCAAAGCCCTGGCTGTCGGGGCTGGTGCTGAAGACTGATTCATCTGGCCGTGAGATCTCTTCCGACCTCCGGCCCTATCCACAATCCTCTGGAAGGTATACTCATGCCTCCGGGCTGCTCTCAAGACTGCATCAAAAGTCTGATGCTCAAACTGCTCAACTGCCAACAAGATCTCTAGGTGAAGTCCCTGTTGGAATCGCTGGGCTCTATCATACTCGGTTGCCACCAAGGTGGGAGCAAACCGACTGAGTCTGGAAAACTCGGCCGCATATCCGTCGACCGTCCTGCCTCCTTGCTTCAGATTGGTAAACCTCGTCTGTAGATCATACCGAGCCACGGCATCGAAATACTTGGTCTGGAATCTCTCTCTAAACACCGCCCAAGCAATAGGTGCTGCTAATCCAACGGCCTGAGCTGTCCACCAGCTGCGGGCAAGATCTAACAACTGCAGGCGCATAACTGCCACCTTCTCGTTCTCTGGAGTCCTGGCTGCTTCTAGAACCACCTCTGTGTCCTGAAGCCATGCATCTGCCGCGATAGCATCTTCACTACCGTCGAAGAATGGAGGGTTCAAGCGCTTGAAGCTGTTGGCCGCGCTGTTACCCTGATGATCTCCTCTGGTCAAAGCATCCGTCACTGCCTGTTGCAAGACATCTCCACGACGTTCTTGAGAAGCTATAAAGGTCCTGACGAGTCCTACTAATGTGCCATCATCAGGTTTGGCAGGCGGAACTGGCTGAACTGGGGGCTCTTCTCCAATAGGCTCGACTCTGAAGGCTACTCCAGAGTGCTGGACTTGATCTCCGGGTTGCTGCTGGTCCGCGGGAGGTGCTCCGCCTTGCTGGCCGGCAGGTCTAGGAACAATGCCGCTGAAGAAGACGACATAGGGAACAATAAGGAAGGACCAGGACAGATCAACGATACAAGCATATGATCAGGACAAAAATCCAGGGATTCAGAAGATACGAGCAGAGATCAAGGACGAATACTGATTGAGACATCTATTCGGTAAACCCTCACATATCTTGATTTACAAGACCTGCATGGGCCACCATTTAAACCATGTCACGCCCCAGAACCAGAATACTGGAGAGCGGGGGCAGACATAGCCAGCTACGTATATTGAAATGGATTCCATCTCGCTATACGGTCACGGCTGTCTAGATACATGAAGGTTTACTACAAGCCAACAGTCTCCTATGGTCATGAACAAGCCTAGTGTCTCAATCACAAGCAAGTAAGTAGATGTTACAAGATGTATGATCATTAAATATACAATAATAAGGCGTCCCAAATATTACATATTCAGCTGATCATGAAGCTAGTCGTTACAAAATGTGAGGACTAGCAAGAGTTTAATCATACATGATCAACCCTAGGATCTGTCAATCATGTTACAGCCCGTAGGCAGACAGTAAGTAAAGTGCAATCGAGCTAAACAGGTGCTCGTCGGCTAAATGCCTCAAAAGAATATTTTCACAATAAAGTGGGAGATCAAAAATAAACCCACTCGTTGCCAGGGTTCCGTCTAGTGGCCACCATCTGGCTGGAAGGTCGGTAGATCCTCTGGAGCTGCTCCGAAATCTGGCCATACAAAACCAGCTGGGTCAGATCCCAGAAAGAGCAAGTGCCACAAAGGAAGCTTTACTTAGGAACTAAAACCAGCAATCAGCACAAGATATAAATAAGGTAAGAACTGGAAATAAATAAAATACATCAGGATGATATACGACGAGATAACCATGGAACTATTCAAATAACCAGGTTACAACCCGTAAACCAAACAAGGACCGGGGTTGTAACCCTTTGTCTGAACAGAACTTGGAATTCTCACCATTTATCGGTAAAATAATTACAAGCATTCTGGTCATTCAATAATCTGGAACAGGATCAGGGCAAGACTAGATCGGTTAGACTCCATCCAATCATTTCACGGCCAAGCAAGAATTACGGCTTGATACTTTAACTAACTAGGGTTGTCACAAGCCTAATTACTAACAAGATGCAGTGAGATTATTCCACAGCCACAAGCCCTGCAGACCATCCAGGTTACCCAGGACGAAAGATTAGGGTTGAATTCAGGTGGGTACATCGTCCAGGAAACGCATGTACCCTTAAGTAGCTTGAAGGGTGCAACATATGACAGTGTGCTGGAAATGTGCCCTACTCGACGGCAGGCTACAGATCCCAGGCGCGCCCAGGTAACGGAATTGCCTGTAGCTGGGAAATCTCTTCATGACTAATATATTAATCTAGTTATTAGCCTTAGTCCATTTCAATAGGTACTCCTGACCGTGGTACTCAGGAGCTCCCTCCCTAGACATGATACAAGACAGGACTGGTTTATTTGTACAAGCACAATCGCCCACAGTGTCCAGGTAATTATATAGGTCATGTCATGTCAGGTAGCCGTCGCAACAGCTGTTCAAGATAAATCATGTCAGGTGTACTTGTCAGGAGTGCGCCACGACGGGCCACTATCATGTCAGGTTGGTCATGTCAGGAGTGCACCACTACGGGTCACTGTCATGTTGTGCTAGTCCTTTGTTATACCATGTCAAGTACAATAATCATTCCAAACATATTAAGTAAAATCAAGTTCATGACAAAAGGCGTAAGGATATAAAATGGGCGTAAAATATCTAATAAAGGAGTTACAAAACATGGGCAAATAATGATAAATAATAGTACATAGGAACATGAGAAAGTCATGCGGCTCAGTCATATGCGACCAGGAAAGGAGGGGGCGCATGCGGCTGGAAGTGCAAGGGCGCCAGCGGCTGGAAATGCAAAGGCGCATACGGCTGGAATTAATCGGGATCATGCGGCCCGGACTCAGAAGTCCATGCGACCAGGGTCTAGGGTTCTCATGCGACTCGGGGATCAGGGCCTATGCGACTGGCAATTGCTTGAGTTCATGCGATTCAGGGAGGTGAGCGCATATGCGGCTCGAATTAGAAAGGGGTCTTCATGCGGCTGATGGTGAACTCAAGTCCATGCGGCTCACATAGCAAAACCCATGCGGCCTGGAAGAAGTGAGGGCGCATGAGGCTGGGTCAATGCGATGGCTTATGCGGCTGGGGGGGGGAACAGTTGCATATGCGGCTCGAGAAGAGTTCGTTCCCAGCCCTGCGACTAAGTCCATGTGGACTCATACGGCTGATGGGAATGAGCCCATGCGGCTGAGTATGAGACTCAGCCTTATGCGGCTGGGACTGAGTTTCATGCGGTTTAGAAGTACAAGGGTCTCATGCGGCTGATGGCGACTTGCCGCATGAATACTCATGCGGTCAAGTACAGCCATGCGCCAGGGAACTGTTCTTCTTCTCCAAAATTTCAAGAAGAAGAACACTAGGAACCCATGCCTTCCAAGCTTCATAAAACTTTCATCCGGAGCCCAAATCCGAACTTCCTTAGGTCAAAATGGGGTAGAACGAGCTACTCTACAACATGGAACCATCAAAACATAGGAATAACAAGATTAAGTAGATCAAAACCCAAGAAATCCGAAAATAAAATAAATATAGATCTACAAGAATCTAGCCATGGAAAGTAAAAATGCCAAGTTCTAAAGTGCTTTAGAATGTAGTAAGGAAGAGAATGAAGTAATAAAATTGGAGTTCCTCCATGAAGCAAGTTGCACTTGCCTAGACCTCTCTCTCCTCTCTCTGGTAGGTGAAGAAAGTAAATGGGGAAGAAGAAGATGATAAATGAAGAGAGAGAGGAGAAGGGGGTAATAAATACAAATAGTGGTGGTAGGTAGGGGGTTCATCCATGGGTTCATCATGAACCCAAGCAAAACCAAGCTAGGCCGAACCAACCCAAGGAAATAATCAAGCCAAGCCAAGAAGGAATTAAGCAAGGAAATCATGCAATACAAGAATAAAATACGTACACGTATTCCAAGAATACGAAATACGAACACAGGCATTACAAGTTTTACAGTTTTAAACTGAAATTTCAGGTTTGAGCCTAAAACTCCATCAATTCAAACCCAAATTTCAACCACAGCAAGATAGCATATAGGAGATTAGATTAGAGCTTATAAAACATGTATATAACAGTGTAAAACGAGATTAATTTGATATTCAAGTTAATAACAAAACTGGAAAAAAATCAGGTATCAATACATCATTCAGAAATTGAAAGAAAGGAGAATTAATTAACAAAATTAATCTAAAATACCAAATCAAGGGTTGGTAACTTAATTATACAGTGCATACATATTATATGGGTGTTTATGTCCATACTAGAGGACACAAACGTGTCCAAATACGAATAAACACAAAACAGTACACTCACAAAAACTGTGTAGACCACAAGCTCGTGCGTGTGTGTACGCGTGTCGTGCACAAGACACGGGGCACTACTGTGTCTCGTGGACATGCCAGAAGATACACCTAGTGTCCAGCTAAGTGTGTGTTAGCCTGAAATAGGTCCTAGCGTGTCGTGTCCAAAGTAATGAGGCCGTAACAGTGGCAATTAATTAACAGTGCACAGACAGTACAATACATGTGCACGGTTGATTCCTCCCTCGACACGATACGGGGATACGTGGGGCTTGACACGTGGTGTGCTAGTCAGTGCCCTATGGCTCGTGTCAAGTTTCACGTGTCCTAGAGGCGTGTCGTATCCGCTACAGGCCCCGAGTAGCAGGGGAACACTGTAGCGCGCGCGCGAGCGTGTGCACGCGCGTGTCCACTCCACGAATCCGACACAAGCAGACTCTAAAATCACCACAGAAGATCAGGAATCAATAAGCAAGATTAAAACTAAATTTCCTATTTAAAAATAATGCACAAACAAGATCGAAATGCCCTTTGGGGCATTTCGTCAAACACTCAACCCTAGCTCTGATACGTGTCCAGAACGGACATGAAACCTAGGATACCCGACACAAAATCTATACTGATACTTAGGGGACTCCTAGGACTCCCTAATGATGAAGACCAATCGAAATTTCATGGAGTGTAGAGAGAGTTACCTAAGCTTGAACTTCTCAAGAAAACCCCTCTTTCAATGGCTCTCCTCTTGATGTCCCAATCCACAAAATCACCTCAAACTAAAATGAAACATTTATGACAGCAAGAATAGGTAGATTAGGACCTAAAGGAAAAGATTTGAATGGAAAAGGAAGAGGAATGGAATTTTAGGAATTTATTGAATAGGAACAAACCTTGCTTTTCTAACTTGAGCTTTCCTAAGAAAGAGGCAACCCTAGATTTTATGAGAGATTTTATAGTGAGGGAATCCCAATGAGGATAGGGGTGGCCGGCCATCATTCCTAGGGATTAGGGTTTGGTTAATTTTTGGGCTTTGGGCCAAGTCACATAGGCTATGGCTAAGTTGTTTTATTAATTGGTTCAAACCATAAGTCATGACTTATGACTTATCTAATTCCTAATGCTAACTAGAGTCTAAGGACCAAACCAAGGATTAACTTAGGTTAGACTAGAGTCACATAACCTAACCAAGTCCATACTAACTAGGGTTAGCTCCTAGGTTGGTCTACAAGGGTCAACACTAGTCAAAGTCAACCTAGTCCAAACAATTCCAAAATAATTCCTAAAAATTACCATAAATTCAAATAAATTCTAATAAATTTAAATTATCCCAAAAATGACAAAAATACCCTCACACTAGAAATGTGGTAGTGACAAATCTAACCTCCTTAAAAGAATTTTGTCTTCGAAATTGAAAGGCGAAATACAACTGATGAGAAGGATAGAAAGCATACCTCACGGTCCAAAAAGATAAGGGTAGCGCTCGCGCATCTCATCCTTCCGCTCCCAGGTAGACTCTCCTGGAGAATGATGCCTCCATGCGATGCGTACCAAGGGTATCACCTAGTTCCTCAGAACCTTCTCCCGTCGATCCAGAATCTCCACTGGCTGCTCTGGATAGCTGAGAGAAGGCCCAACCTCTATCTCTGAATGATCGAGCACATGGCTAGGGTCAGCCACGTACCATCTCAACTGTGATACATAAAATACGTTGTGGACCTCCACTAGTACAAGCGGCAAGTCTAGCCTGTATGTAACGTTACCGACTCTTCCGCTGATAACGAAAGGGTCGATGAAGCACGGGCTAAGCTTCCCGCCTCCACCGAAATGTATTGTACCACGAGTCGGAGATATCCTCAAGAAAACCTGGTCTCCGACCTAATCACAAGCAAGGTCTCAATTAATTATAATAAACAAACATGATCAAAAATCACAAACAAACAAACCTAAATCTAATCCTACTCTAAACTGTACCTCAAACTCTAAGGGCCTTTGGTGGCTATTGGCCCAGTGCCGATGTCTGTCCTGCGCCACGCGAAGTCTGTCCCTGATGAGCTTCACCTTCTCGGCTGCATCAACAGCCATCTCTGGCCCCAGTAAAGCTCGTTCACCATCATCATCCCAAGATAAGGGTGTACGGCACCTACGCTAGTATAGAGCCTCGAAAGGTGACATCTCCTTCCCAGTCTAGAAAACCAACCCTAAATATTACTTCACCGATATAAACCCTAGCCCATGCTCCGCTCTCTTCCGGCTGCTTCGTCCCCAAGCTCGGAAAACCTAGATCTAGGTCTGAAATCCTAGGTCTCACTCTCTTAGCTAAGAACCCTAATCCCAAGCTCTTCGTCGTCAAACTTCCAAACCCTAACTACCAGCCATAGCCGAAACCAGTCCCACTCTTCTTCTCCAACTCCATCTAGACTTTTCCCGCCTGAACCCTAGGTGAAACCCTAGGTCTACTCTGGAAACCCTAGATCCCAAATACAAACCCTAGATCTACAGAGAAACAAGGAAGAGAAGGGGGTTCGAAAAAGATCGAGAAGAGGAGCTCACCAGCCGGTCGGGGACGTCGATCCACGGCGGTCCTCGGCGAGCTGCGGACCTTCAGCGGCGAGATGGTGGCGCTCCAGCGACGGATCTGGCCTCTGCACCGACTTCGAGGCGGCGACGGGGTCTCCTCGGCTCGGTGCAGAACTCGACGTGTCAGTGGCTCTGTCGAAGCGGCGTGACGGCGATGCTCCTCCGCGACGGTGGCAGAGACTTCGAGGAAGCAGTCGACGGTGGCTGTCTTTTCATGCTGACAGCACTGCAGTCGAGGCAGTGCTGTCTACTGATGGCGGTGGCACTGCAGTCGAGGTGAGCTCGACAGTCGAGGCAGCGCTCTGGCGGTGCACACAGCCCGAGACGACTCACTGCTCGAGAAGCAGCGCAGTCCTCGAGGCGGCGATGGCACAGTCTACGAAGCTCCTGCTCCTCTGGCGATGGTGCGAGGATCGAGGCGACGATGGATGGCCGCGATCGCCAGTGGAGGTGCTCTCCGGCGAGGTACGGTGGCTCTCCGGCGAAGAAGCTCGGCGGTGGTCCTCCAATGAGAGGAGAGAGAGAACAGAAAGAGAGATGAGAGAGAGAGAGAGGATGACGTGTAGAGAGAAAAAAATGAGGTGTACTGTGGTGTCAGAATTATTAGAAATGCATGGGCCACCACTAAAAATGTGTCACGACCCGCACCCTAGAGTAAGGGCACGAGACGTGGGTACGTCCAGCCTACGCCGCAGTGTCGGCGGTAGAACGCTGTCCTTGGTCAACAGTCATCTAGCAATATATCTCTAAACAGTTCATACTCCCCGAATGGGGGTGACATAGCAGTAATAACTCAATCACAACTAAGGAAGAGATAGCACGATATGAAATAGAACTCAAGAAAATAAATAGATGAAGAGTAGTCTAAGATAAATCCCAGCCAAATCCAGAAGTACATGGTCTCAGATACAGAATAAAAGAGTATATAGAACTCTGAACTCCAAATATAGTCTAGCTAAAACATGTCTCAAGACTGCATAAAGTAAAATAAGCCTAACTATGCATTCTACATGATTCTAGGTCAATCTAGGCCAAAGTCAACTCTTGGTCAACTCTGGTCAACCCTAGAAGTCAAACTAGGTCAACCAAGTCAAACCTAAGTCAAACTAGTCTAATTTAGTATATTCTAGGTCTAACAAGTCATATCTAGGTTTACTAGGCAATAACATGCCTAACCCAACCTATAACATATCTCTACACAAGATATTATCTATATCTAACAATACATATTGCCTAGGCTATAATGTAACTTAGAATGCACAACCTATAGCCACTATACAATATCACCCATACACTATATCATATATGTAGATAAAAGCACACACTCATATATATAGGAACTTATATATCATAATGCATATATTATATATATACATAGGAAGGAGAGAGAGGACACTCAAGTGTATGTGTGTGTGTGTATTAGTGAGAGAGAGAGAGAGGGAGAATGGTGCCATGTGGGTATGAGTGATAGAGTGTTGTGAACTAATAAGAGTGATGTGAGGTAGTGAACATGTGTGTGCAAATAGTGACAGGTGTTAGTGAAACAAGGGTGTGTGTGGTTTACATGTGAGTATGTGGCTTGGTGTGTCCTTGTGTATGTGAAAATCAGAAATCAGTGAGTGTATAACTGTGTATGGCCATGTGTGTGTATGGTGAGTGATAGGCTCAGATTTCCATCTCAAAACAAAATCAGTTTTATACAAAATCTCAGGTTCAACTCATGTGAACCCTTAGTTGACAATGAAGCTTAGCTATAGGCTAAATCGAAAAGAAGCAATTAATAAAACAATGAAAGCCCCAAACTATGCCCAGGTTTTAAACCTATATTCAGATTTCAGAAACAACAATGCAACAATGTCAGGTAATCTCACATACACATGTTCAAACCATGACAGGTACTCTTAATCACTCGAAACCTTGCATTCAATTTAATACCACACATGAACCCTTATATCCTAAAATTCCTAGGTTCATTCCTTAGTTCAAATCTCAGTTTTAAGGGATATCAATCAGTAAACAATGAACTCAAAACCAGTTTTACAGTTTCAAACTGAAATATCAGGTTTGAGCCTAAAACTCCATCAATTCAAACCCAAATTTCAACCACAGCAAGATAGCATATAGGAGATTAGATTAGAGCTTATAAAACATGTATTTAACAGTGTAAGACTAGATTAATTTGATGTTTAAGTTAATAACAAAACTGGAAAAAAAATTAGGTATCAATACATCATTGAGAAATTGGAAGAAAGGAGAATTGATTAACAAAATTAATCTAAAATACCAAATCAAGGGTTGGTAACTTAATTATACAGTGCATACATGTTATATGGGGTATTTCTGTCCATACTAGAGGACACAAACGTGTCTAAACACGAATAAACACAAAACAGTGCACTCACAGAAATTGTGTAGACCACAGGCTCGTGCGTGTGTGCACGCGTGTTGTGCACAAGACACGGGGCACTACTGTGTCTCGTGGTCATGCCAGAAGATACACCTAGTGTCCAACTAAGTGTGTGTCAGCCTGCAATAGGTCCTAGCGTGTCGTGTCCAAAGTAATGAGACCGTATCAGTGGCAATTAATTAATAGTGCACAGACAGTGCAATACATGTGCACGGTTGATTCCTCCCTCGACACGATACGGGGATACGTGGGACTTGACACGTGGTGTGCCAGTCATTGCCCCATGGCTTGTGTCAAGTTTCACGTGCCCTAGAGGCGTGTCGTGTCCGCTACAGGCCCCGAGTAGCAGGGGAACACTGTAGCGTGCGCGCGAGCGTGTGCACGCGCGTGTCCACTCCACGAATCCGACACAAGCAGACTCTAAAATCACCACAAAAGATCAGGAATCAATAAGCAAGATTAAAACTAAATTTCCTATTTAAAATTAATGCACAAACAAGATCGAAATGCCCTTTGGGGCATTTCATCAAACACTCAACCCTAGCTCTGATACGTGTCCAGAACGGACATGAAACCTAGGATACCTGACACAAAATCTATACTGATACTTAGGGGACTCCTAGGACTCCCTAATGATGAAGACCAATAGAAATTTTATGGAGTGTAGAGAAAGTTACCTAAGCTTGAACTTCTCAAGAAAACCCCTCTTTCAATGGCTCTCCTCTTGATGTCCCAATCCACAAAATCACCTCAAACTAAAATGAAACATTTATGACAGCAAGAATAGGTAGATTAGGACCTAAGGGAAAAGATTTGAATGGAAAAGGAAAAGGAATGGAATTTTAGGAATTTATTGAATAGGAACAAACCTTGCTTTTCTAACTTGAGCTTTCCTAAGAAAGAGGCAACCCTAGATTTTAGGAGAGATTTTATAGTGGGGATATCCCAATGAGGATAGGGGTGGCCGGCCATCATTCCTAGGGATTAGGGTTTGGTTAATTTTTGGGCTTTGGGCCAAGTCACATTGGCTATGGCTAAGTCGTTTTATTAATTGGTTCAAACCATAAGTCATGACTTATGACTTATCTAATTCCTAATGCTAACTAGAGTCTAAGGACCAAACCAAGGATTAACTTAGGTTAGACTAGAGTCACATAACCTAACCAAGTCCATACTAACTAGGGTTAGCTCCTAGGTTGGTCTACAAGGGTCTACACTAGTCAAAGTCAACCTAGTCCAAACAATTCCAAAATAATTCCTAAAAATTCCCATAAATTCAAATAAATTTAAATTACCCCAAAAATGACAAAAATACCCTCACACTAGAAATGTGGTAGTGACAGGCTTCGAGCGCATGTCCTTTATGGTTGGCTTTTCGGGGTACAATCAAATCAAAATATCTCCTGATGATGAGAAGTATATGTCATTTCGAACACCGATCAGTGTGTATTGTTACACAGTCATGCCCTTCGGCCTAAAGAATGTTGATGCTACATATCAACGAGCTATAAGTGTCATCTTCAGAGACCATCTGCACAAGACGGTGGAGTGTTACGTTGACGACATTGCCGTCAAAAGTTGCTCCAAGAATGATCACTTACAAGATTTGAGGACAGTGTTCGATCTCATGCGAGCGCACAATCTGAAGATGAACCCAACCAAATCCTTCCTGGGCGTGTCCACCAGGAAATTCTTAGGCTTTGTTATTACTTTTTGGGACATTCACATAGACCCCGACAAGACAAAAGTAATCCTGGAAATGAGTCCACCGAGGAACCTCTGCGAACTTCGAGGCCTTCAGGGAAGATTAGCCTACATCAGGAGGTTCATATCTAACCTCTAAGGACGATGTGAACCATTCACACAACTCATGAAGAAAGGCATCTCTTTCGTATGGAATGAAGAATGTCAACGCGCCTTTGATGACATTAAGGAATACCTGTCGAATCTGCCAGTTCTTGTAGCCCCGGTCGCCGGAAAGCCCTTCCTGCTCTATATACGGGCAATAGAACACTCCCTCGGCTCCTTGCTAGCGCAGAACAATAATGCAGGGCACGAACAAGCCATCTATTACCTCAGCTGAATGATGGTGGGGCCAGAGCATAGGTACACCGCCATGGAGAAGGAATGCCTTGTCTTGGTATTCGCGATTCAAAAAATACGATACTATGTGACTGGGCAGACCATCCATATTGTCTTACGAGTTACCCCCCTCAGGGTTCTCAATGACCAAGCCGAGCACACGCAGTTCTCGTCTAGCCACCTGGACGATATTGTTGCCTCCCTATGACATGGTTTTTGTTCCACAGAAGGCTGTCAAAGGTCAAGCCTTGGTCGACTTCTTAGCAGCTCATCCAGGCTCTGAAACAGCCAGAATCTATGAAAAAATCCCAAACGAAGTCATTAACTCAAACATGAATTCACATGATGCCGTTTGGCGAATATTATTCGACGGTACTTGAAGAACGGGACCCCAAGGTGATATCGTCGTTGGAGTCAGGATAATATTAATTTCTTCCTCTGGATTGGTAGTCAATTGGGCATATTCTCTCACAGAACCATGTTCGAACAATGTAGCTGAATATAATGCTCTGGTCATCGGGCTCCGACTCATAAAAGAAGTGGGGTCGAATACCTAGAAGCGTATGGCAACTCGCAGTTGATTGTTAATCAAATCTGAGGCTCATACGAGGTCCGCAACGAAGACCTGATTCCTTATCATCAGACGGCGATTGCCATCATTGCAACCTTGGAGGGGTTCTTTATAGAACATGTTCCTAGGCTTCAAAACATTGAAGTCGATACCCTAGCAGGCCTCACCGCTTCCTTGGCAGTGCCAAACCATGCTCATCATCTAGTCGACGTGATAGGCCCTAAGCTGGTCTATCCCCAAAACAAAGTTCAACTAGGTACGAGTTACTCCGCCTAGATAACCATTGACGTACAAGACTGGAGACTCCCGTTTATCGACTTTGCAGTCTATGGAATCCTGCCAGAGAATGTGAAAGAAGCAACTTCAATCAGAAGGCATTCTCTCAGATTCTTTTATGACACAGAAACAAAAATGCTATATTGATGATCCTACGACGGACTACTGCTATGCTGCCTATCAAATGCAGAAGCCAAAGAGGCCCTACGCGAGGCTCACGATGGCGTCTGCGGGGCTCATCAACCTGGCCCAAAGTTGCAGGACTGCCTTCGCCAGATGGGCTATTACTGGCCTACGATGGTAGCAGATGTGGTCGAGTATGCAAAGAGTTATAGGGCTTGTCAGATCCACGCAGACTTTATACATCAGCCGTCTGAATTCTTGCATCCAACAGTGGCCTCTTGGTCATTTGAAGCATAAGAAATGGATATTATCGGCCCGATCACCATACCGTCGTTCAAGGGGCACCGGTTTATACTTGCAATCACCGATTACTTCTTAAAGTGGGCAAAAGTTGTTCCGCTTGCAGAGGTAAAGACATCAAACATGATTAGTTTCATAAAACATTACGTCATCTACTGTTTGGAACTGTCCGAAGGATTATTCACGATAATGGTCCGCCGTTCGCAAGCCATACTTTCTATCAATTCTGTGACAAAAATCGGATTCAGAATATGGCTTCAACGACATACAACCCATCGGCTAACGGTCTGGCTGAAGCTTTTAACAAGACCATAATCAAGTTTCTCAAAAAGTTTGTGTCTTCAAACAAGCACGACTGGAATGAAAAACTGGACGAATGCTTATAGGCGTACCACACTACAACTCGGACGGCTGCATGAAATACACCGTTCTTTCTGGTTTACGGGAGCGAGGTAGTTCTCCCACTGGAGATCGGATCACCTCGATTCGCGTGGCCCTTACTTACCTGTTTACGTCGAATGATAACTACCGCTGACGGCTACAAGAACTGGAAGCCTTAGACGAGAAGCTTTTACAAGCTCAACAAAGCATCGAGCTCTATCAAGCACGCATCTTCCGAGCCTTCAATAAAAAAGTCAAGCAGAAAACATTCCAAGTAGGCGATCTCGTCTTGGCTGTTCGCAGACCAATGGTCATGACTCACAAAACCACCGACAAATTCCAGCCCAAATGGGAGGGCCCATTTGTCGCCGAGTCCGTATTCTCCAACGACGCATACCGGCTCGCAAAACAAAATGGAGACTTGCTCATGATGCCCATAAAGGCAAGTTCCTGAAAAACTACTATGTTTAAAGACATCCTCATACTTCCCTAACTACTAAATCTCCTAGACTGTTGAGTTATGTACACTAGGTACCTCTGAACTTACACTCTACTAGCTCCGAAGGGATTCACATCGCATCTTCCTAAGTGACAAGTCATGTATACTGATACCCCTAAACTTCCACTCTGATGCTTCACCCCACCGGAGTCCACCAGGTTCTTTTTGTTGTCTCTATGCAAACTTCCTGGTTTTGATTGTCGTATATCACGTCCACATTACCTCTGATATAGATAATCTTCTAACTTAATACCTGTACCCAATCCGGGATAAAATCACGGTGTTAAGGCCACAGAACCTATCACGTCTATATTACCTCTGTTGGGTTTTGTCTCAAAATCTATTACTCGCACCACCAGTGCGCAAAAGAGTAATAGGTCCACCAAAAATTATTCATGATTATCGTATGTTACGTCTATATTACCTCTGATATAGATAGTCTTCTCATCTAATACCTGTACCCAATCTGGGATAAAGTCATGGTGTTAAGACCACATAACCTATCACGTCCATATTATCTCTATTGGATTTTGTCTAAAAATCTATTACTCGCACCACTAGTACGCAAAAGGGTAATAGGTCAACCAAAAATTATTCAAATCTATTACTCGCGCCATAGACGCACAAAAGGGTAATAGGTCCACAAAAAGTCCCCTAGTGGGATGTCCTCTACCAATCACAAATGTTGTATTTGGTCCTCTAGTACAAGCACCCATTCCCTCACAATCATATGCTTCTGGAGCCCAGTTGTTTCGTTGCATTCACTTCCTAGTAGTAGAACAACCATGTCCATATCACCTCTGAGTTGTTTTCCTATCCCTTACAAAGTAGATGATGCTAAAAACAAATGTTTACCACGTCCACCTTACCTCTGAGTAAACACCCTCTACAACAACCCCTGCATTGTGGTGCATCAATCATAGAACTTCCACGTCCATATCACCTCTGAGTTGTTCTGTGTATCCTCACCAAGTTTGCTTCTACTACGTCTATATCACCTCTGAGTAGGAAAGCTCTACCATCAACCTCATATTTACCACGTCCATATCACCTCTAAGTAAATATGTTGGTTCCCTCTCTCAACTTATTATCTGTACCTAAAACTAAGGTACGCCAAGGATGATAAGTCCACATAAAATCTCCAGCGGAAGTACCCAAACCTATCACATCCATGGTACCTCTAATAGGATTGTCACACCTAAACAGCTCTACTACCCATGCTTCTTATTCAAAGTATTCCAAATTTATAATTTAAAAACTTTGAAGGGGGTCTTGTAGAAGCATAGAAAAAAGAATATTGCTTTTAGTCCCACATCAGAAATGAGAAGAAGAAAGGGCTCATTCCATTCTATATATAAAGCCCGCTTTGAAAATGGCACCAAAATAAAGAAGAAGAAAAGAAAAGGGAGCCCGTTCGAGCCACAAAAAGTTACAACTGTTAGAGTTATATACTAAAAGCATCACTTTTGTAGTAACCTTATTTCCTTAAATTTTGAATGAGAATCATATGGGCAAATGTTTGCATATTGTATTTATTGCAAGTATTAATGCAAATGTCTGATATTCTATATTGTAGATAATATGGTGTGTGGTGTCACACAGAAGTTCATATTATCAGTTCCCTATGGAGTATATAAATAGTTCACAACCTAGATGGACTTGGACAATTTATTAGAAAGGTTGTAGTGTAATATGGTATTAGTCTATCTTGACTATAGGTTTACACTAGTACACTTTGTGTGTATTGAACATGACCACTTGAGGTTGTTCTCTTTGTACTGACTACATAAGAGAACAAACATCTCTGTTATTATGGATGCTTGTGCTCTTAATCCGGATATAATAACAGACATGTATATGTAGTGTGCATTAATTTGACTCATGAAAGAGTGAGATTCATTATGTGTCACGACCCGTACCCTAGAGTAAAGGCACGAGAAGTGGGTACGTCCAGCCTACGCCGCAGTATTGGCGGTAGAACGCTGTCCTAGGTCACAACATCTAACTGTTAGGGTTACATACTAAAAGCATCACTTTTGTAGTAACCTTATTTCCTTAAATTTTGAATGAGAATCATATGGGCAAATATTTGCATATTGTATTTGTTGCAAGTGTTAATGCAAATGTCTGATATTCAATATTGTAGATAATATGGTGTATGGTGTCACACAGAAGATCATATTATCAGTTTCCTATGGAGTATATAAATAGTTCACAACCTAGATGGACTTGGACAATCTATTGGAAAGGTTGTAGTGTAATCTGGTATTAGTCTATCTTGACTATAGGTTTACACTAGTACACTTTGTGTGTATTGAACAGGACCACTTGAGGTTGTTCTCTTTGTACTGACTACATAAGAGAACAAACACCTCTGTTATTATGGATGCTTGTGCTCTTAATCCGGATATAATAACGGACATGTATATTCAGTGTGCATTACTTTGACTCATAAAAGAGTGAGATTCATTATGGATCAACAACCGCTATGAATTGGGTAATAACATTGTATGTATGATGGGCTGTTGATTATAAATAGAATCCATGTCCCGATACATCGGGTAGATGATGTCCTCTTAAGGAGCTCATAAGGATTGTTATGTAACCCTGCAGGTGGATTATATCCGACATGATAAATAAAGTTGAGCGGTACTACTTAAGGATAAAAGATGTCGAATCAATATAGTTGTCAGTAACTTAATTTGATCGACGGACATACGATATCTTAACATGGGGAGCCAAACGAGCATATAATAAAAGGAGCCCACAAACATAATTTAGGATTAGGGAGGTAGTGCAACAATAGCTCATTAGTGGACCAAGCTATTATTAATGGGCATGGATTGTGTGTTCGGGCTGAACACGGAATATCCAAATCCATTAGGAGGCCTAACCCTAATTTCTCCTCATGGTCCCTGCCGTAGCCTATATATATCCTCTATTCTCTGGCCGCCAGATTACCGATCAGAAATCTGAAACTTTCTCTAAATTCGTGATTCACGTAAGGAGAGAAAGAAAGGGCTGCCAAGGAGAAGAAAAGGTTGGGAGATCGTCGCCCACACGACGTCTAACTCGAGGAAGGAATACGTGCAGAAGGTCTTGGGATCGTCCGCTCGAGATTGCCAGGAATTACTTGTCTCCTTTCCGCCGCAGGTATAATTCGTGAACCCTAGTTTCCGCCTATGAAGGGTTAGAACACGTATTAGATCTGTTTAACTTTCTATTGATCAATACGCACACCAAAAGAAGGGTCCTGGGAATCCCCAGTTCCATCACTAACAATATAATGCTAAGCAGTTTATACTCCCCGAATGGGGTGACATAGCAGAATGTAAACTCAATCACAACTAAGGAAGAAGAAGCACGATATGATATAGAACTCAAAGAAATATAGATGATCAGCAGAGTCTAAGTGTCTAAGATAACATCTTAGCAAACATCCAGAAATACAAGTCTCAACTACTGAGTATGAAAGAATATATACAATCCAGATCTCAAATGACAGAAATAGTAAAACCTAGACTAAACTAGTCCCAAGACAACATAAGTAAGATAAAGCCTAACTAAACTAGTCTAGGCAGTAGGGGTAATATCATCAGCTAGAGCTGGGTCCTCCTGAGAGTCTATCTCACAAGTGTCGTCTAGGGCTGTCCCATAGAAAGTATCCACACAGGCCTCCTCCTCGTCCTCTGTAATATTTTCAACAGGTCCAGTCAGGACGGAGCGAGCACAATACATTTTAACAGTTCATAGCAGGTTAGAAAAATATAATCATGCAGTAAAGTAAGATACAGGAAACTGAAAGAAAGTACAGAATGTAAACAGAGAGAGAACTGTAATAGAAATATCTACTATAAGTAGAGAACTAATAGTGGCTAGTGAGTCAGACTACAATATAGACATGTGAATGGCATGGGATGATTCTGATGCTACACTACGAAATGATTCTGATGCTACACTGCTTGGATATTATTTACATGTCTACTTCTACTCCCCCGTACCCCCAATCAATACATAAGGATCTAGCCAGGTTATGTTATGATTCATGTAACGGCCCCCGAAGGGTGGTATATGATAGTCCCATAAATGGGGATTCTAGGAAAGCCCATAAATAGGGGAATTCAAGGAAGACTCTGTGATCATGAGAGTACATGTCATAAGTGATCAATGAACCATGAAGCATAGTGATACACAATGTAAGTGAAACGCACAGAACATGTAGTATCCGATGCTCCTGAGGGGATAACATCTCAAGAAGGGATCCATATAGTATTAATTCGTGTGACCAACGTGACAGTATCAAGTAAAGTAATTTAAAGCAGGAGAATAATTCTAAACATGATATGAAATGATCAGAGAATGTACTCCCCTGATGTCTGAATGTCCAGATGAAATGTACTATCCGAGGAGAGGTGTCTAGCTCCTAATCAGAATAGCACAAGTCACAACAAGTCTAAAATGATAACAAGATACAATTCAATGCATTCTAAATGAATCTAGGTCAATCTAGGCCAAGTCAACTCTTGGTCAACCTTGGTCAACCCTAGAAGTCAAACTAGGTCAACTATGGTCAAACTAGGTCTAACAAGTCTAAATTAGGTCAAACAAGTCATTCTAGGTCTAAACAAGCCCACAAGAACATACAAGCCTAAACCAAGCCTATCAAGTCTATATTAGTCTAATCAAGGCCAAACTAGCCTATGCTAGTATACCAAGTCCATACAACCTATACAACATAAAGTCAAAACCAACATCACACAACCTATATTGCATCTAGGCCTACACATGGAAATCACATAATACATATATATATATATATATATATATATATATATATATTATATATATATATATATATATATATATATATATATATATATATATATATATATATATATATATATATATATACACACACACATATAGGCTACCTATATGTATACCACACATACATATATATAATATATATAATAGTACACACACATATTATAATATATAGGATACCTACATATATACATAATATACTTTATGCATTTGATATACATACATATTTTATATACATTACATTATATATACATAGGGAGATAGAAATATAGAGAGATAGAAAGAGTGTCATAGGGTGTCAAGAGAGTGTGTGTTCAAGTGTCAAGGAGTGTGTGTGTGTTAGGAATATCCTGGAAACAGAAATAGTGAAGTGTGTATACAAGTGAGTGAATGCCAAAACATACAAACTAAGAGTGGTGACATGGTAAAACCTCTGTGTGTGTGTGTCAACTGTTATGAGAATAGTGTGGGAAAGTGTTGTGTACCACAGTGTCAATGTGACAGTGAAGGATAAACAGTAAACAGGGAAGGGAAAGGAAGGAAAACCAATTCATATACCAGTTTCAGTCCCATTTATTCAAACCCAATTTCGAACCCCAAATAACCACCAATTCAACCCAAACTTGACACAGAGATAAAATACATATAAGTAAACTATAATAGGGTATAAAACATGCAATTAACAGTATTAAACTAAACTAAAATGGATGCCAAAATCCAATTTGTAAAACTGGAAATACATGAAAATACATGTTTCAGTCCAAAATAGGGTAAATGGAATTTAACAATCGAAAACATGTTAAGATGGGAAATTGTTGGTTGGTAAATGTAATATAGGGTGTGCACGTGTCTTATATATTATTTGTGTCCACCCAAGTGGACACAGCCGTGTCCAAACCATCCAGAGACTCAAACAGCAACTGAATACTGAATTTCCAGTGCAGTCTCGTGCACAAGTGCACGCGTGTCGTGCACTCGACACAGGCCAAACCAGACCTCGTGTTCACAACCCTAGGTTCGCCTAAGACCCAGCTACGTGTCCAACACCCTGTATCGTGTCCTGGTGTGTCGTGTCCGAAGCTACGGAGCCGTATCAGTGGCCGAAAACCCACTATACGCGTGCAGTACAAAACCCGTGTCCGACCTCGTGCTCCCTCGACACGACACGAGAGGTCGTACTACTTAGGGAGTGTCGTGTCAGACACTGCCCCAATGTGTCCTTAAAGAATCACGTGTCCACGTGCTGTGTCCAAAGTGAAATCGCCCCCGAGTAGCAGGACACTGCTCACGGGCTGAACGTGTGTGTTCGTGTCCAGATCCCGACACGACACGACACTAAATCAAGCTCAGTCAACCAAATTTTGATAAGCAACCACAAAACCTAACTTCCTATTCAAAAGTTCTCCTAAAATCAGATCGAAATCCCCTTTGGGGCATTTCCTCGAACACCTAGGTATAGGGACTGATACGTGTCTAAATAGGACACGAATTGGACACAAAATCCTACAAAAATCTAGGGTTAGCTAGGGGACACCTAGATCTAGGCTAATATGCAATAATAACATCAATTTCAATAAGTTTTGAAGGAATTACCTATAGGTGTCAAAACTCCTCAAAAGCTCCAAAGAGGGGTGTTCCTCTTGATGGCCAAACTTCACCAAATTGTTAACAAACTGAAAATAAATTACAAACACAACAAGAATACCTAAATTAGAATCTATTGCAATTAGTTTAAGGAAAAAAGGAATTAAATTAGATTTTCTATGAATTTCTAAAGATGGAGCATACCTCTCTTTCCAAATGTGAACTTTCTAAAGGAGGTAACCTAATGAAAGAGATTACTTATAAGGGGGAATCCCTAGGTGGGCTGGCCGGCCAAGCTAAGGTTAGGGTTAGGTTTATATGGTGTTGGGCTTTGGGCTTCTATGGGCTAAGTTGCTAATTAATGGTTTCAAAACCATAAGTCATGGCTTATGACTAAAAGCCTCTCTATTCTAACTTAAATTCTAAATGGCCTATTAGGAATTAACTTAATGTTAGGTTAGGGTCACATGACCTAATCAAGTCACTATAACTAGGGTTAGCTTCTAGGGTGGGCTCCAAAGTCAACACTAGTCAAAGTCTAGAATATCACTCAAATAATTTATACTAAAAATCACATAAATTCTAATAAATCTCAATAATTCACAATAATTCCAAATAAATCCCAAAAATTCAAAAATGACCAAAATACCCTCATACTAGAAATATGGTAGTGACAAATCTACCCTCCTTAAAAGAATTTCGTCCTCAAAATTGAAAGACGAAATGCAACTGATGAGAAGGATAGAAAGTATACCTCACGGTCCAAAAAGATATGGGTATCGCTCGTGCATCTCATTCTCCTGCTCCCAGGTAGACTCTCCTAGAGAATGATGTCTCCATGTGACGCGAACCAAAGGTATCACCTGGTTCCTCAGTACCTTCTTCCGTCGATCCAGAATCTCTACTGGTTGCTCTGGGTAGCTGAGAGAAAGCCCAACCTCAATCTCCGAATGGTCGAGCACATGGCTAGGATCAGCCACATACCGTCTCAACTGTGATACATGGAATACGTTGTGGACCCCCACTAGTGAAGGTGGCAAGTCTATCCTGTAAGCCACGTCGCCGACTCTCCCGCTGATAACGAAAGGGCCGATGAAGTACGGGCTAAGCTTTCCACCTCCACCAAAACGTATCGTACCACGAGTCGGAGATATCCTCAAGAAAACCTGGTCTCCAACCTAATCACAAGCAAGGTCTCAAATTAACTATGATAAACAAACATGATCAATAAAACACAAACAAACAACCTAAATTTAATCTTAATCTAATCTGTACCTCAAACTCCAACGGCCTCTGGTGGCTATCGGCCCAGTGCCGATGTCTGTCCTGCGCCATACAAAGTCTGTCCCTGATGAGCTTCACCTTCTCGGCTATGTCAACAACCATCTCTGGTCCCAGTAAAGCTCGCTCACCAACATCATCCCAAGATAAGGGTGTACGACACCTACGCCCGTACAGAGCCTCGAAAGGTGACATCTCAATGCTGGCCTGAAAACTGTTGTTGTAAGCAAACTCCACCAAATATAGATGATCCTCCCAGGAACCTCCAAAGTCCAAGATGCACGTCCGCAGCATATCCTCGATCGTCTGAATAGTCCTCTCTGACTGTCCGTCCGTCTGGGGGTGGTATGCACTACTAAACTTGAGCTGAGTGTCCAAACTAGTCTGCAGACTCCTCCAGAAATGGAAAGTAAAGCGACTTTCCCGATCCGAGATGATGCTGACTGGAACCCTATGAATCCTGACTATCTGCCGTATGTATATCTCCGCAAGCCTCTCTGTAGACGTACCCACCTTGAATGGCAAGAAGTGGACCGATTTGGTCACCCTGTCAACGATGACCAAAATTGTGTCTTTTCTTCCTGGTGTACGCGACAACCCAGATACAAAATCCATAGTGATATTCTTCCACTTCCACTCGGGAATGGACAGCGGCTGCAATAATCCACCGGGCCTCTACCTCTCCGCCTTGACCTACTAGCAGACCAAGCACCTAGCTACGAAGCGAGCTACCTTCCGCTTCATCCCGTACCACCAAATATGCTCCATCAGATCTCAGTACATCTTATTGGCACCGGGGTGTATAGAGTACTGAGATCTGTGGGCCTCCTGTAAAACCTGCTCTCTGAGATCTCCGCTGGACACACATAACCTGGAACCGTGCCGCAAGGCACCATCCTCTGCAAAAGAAAACTCGCTATCCAACAATCCTGCTCGAACCTGCTCTCGGAGACACCGCAGAGCAACGTCCTCAAACTGCGTCGACTTGAACCTCTCCACCAAGTTTGACTGTATCTGAAGGCCCCATAACTGCATCTGCACTCCGGGCACGATCACCTCAATCCCAAGGCTCTCCAAGTCTGCAAGCAAGTGTCGATCCATGGTCAAACACATGGCTGTCGGATACCTACTCAAGGCATCGGCAACCACGTTGGCCTTCCCTGGGTGATACTGAAGTAGGACGTCAAAGTCCTTCATCAACTCTAGCCATCTGCGCTGCCTCATGTTCAGCTCCTTCTGAGTGAACACATACTTTAAGCTCTTGTGATTTGTAAAAATCTCTACCCGCTCTCCATACAAATAGTGCTTCCACAACTTCAGAACAAATATCACTGTTGCCAGCTCTAGGTCATGGGTAGGGTAGTTCTTCTCATAGGGACGTAGTTGCCTGGAAGCATAGGCAATCACCTTCCCATGCTGCTGCAAGACATAACCCAGCCCCTTCCCTGAAGCGTCACTATAAATAGTGAATCCTCCTGATCCTGAAGGCAATGTCAGAATCAGAGCTGTCGTAAGCCGCTTCTTCAACTTATCAAAAGCTGGCTGACACACTTCTGACCAAACATACTCAGCATCCTTCCGGGTCAACCGAGTCAACGGCTCTACAACCGAAAGAAATCCTGCACAAATCTCCTATAATATCTTGCCAGCCCCAAGAAACAGCGGATCTCTGCAAATGAAGTCAATGCTGTCCATGCCTCAACTGCTACAATATTCTTGGGGTCAACTGAGATCCCATCTCCAGTCACCACATGCCCCAAAAAGTCAACCCAGTCCAAGAAGAACTCACACTTAGAGAGCTTCCCATAAAGCTGCTCCTTCCTGAGAGTCTCTAGCACTATCCTCAGATGCTCCTCGTGTTCCTTCTCAGTCTTGGAATATACCAAGATGTCGTCGATGAACACCACCACAAACTGATCCAGGTACTGGTGGAACACCTTATTCATTAGGTTCATAAACACTGCTGGTGCATTGGTTAGCCCAAACGGCATAACCAAAAACTCAAACTGCCCGTACCGCATCTTGAAAGCTGTCTTGGGAATATCCTTCTCCTTAAGCTTCACCTGGTGATACCCTGACCTTAGATCAATCTTGGAAAATACCCGAGCTCCGCTCAACTGGTCAAAAAGATCATCGATCCGCGGCAGTGGGTATCTGATCTTGATCGTGAGGTTGTTGAGTGCCCTGTAGTCAATACACATCTGTACTGACCCATCCTTCTTCGGCACAAATAACACTGGTGCACCCCATGGCGGCGAACTAGAACGGATGAAGCCCTTGTCCTGCAGCTCATCCACCTGCTTCTTCAGCTCTACCAACTCACTGTTGTTCACCCGATAGACATGCTGAGTGATGGGTTCCACTCATGGAACCAAGTCTATCGAGAACTCAATGTCTCTGTCTGGTGGCAATCCAGGAAACTCCTCTGTAAAAACATCCATATACTCTGCTATCAAGGGGTATAGAATCGTCTGCTCCTCAACCGAGACTCCACAGAAAACTCCGCTGCTCTGCTTCGCCTGACGTCTGGAGTACTCGAACTCTGGCTCCCCCGGCACCCTGAACAAAACTCTACCCCCTCTGCAATCAATGCTGGCGTGGTGCCTGCTCAACCAATCCATACCGAGTACTATATCGTAGTTCGGCAATGGCATTACGAGCAGGCTCACCTCCAACTCACGACCTCCCAAAATAATACTTCGACCCTTACAAACATCACTCACGAGGATAATGCCACCCCCGGTCGTGATCTTATAAGTCCTAGGCAACGATTCAGCTATGATACTGTGTCTAACCGTAAATGATACTGATACGAAACTATGCGAAGCACCGGAATCGAATAATACAAAGCTGGACTGGAGTCAAGAAGAATCGAACCTGCGATCAGCTCTCCTATCACCTCTGCATTTTCGGCCGCCATGGCGAAAGCTCGCCCCTGCTGGCCTCTCCTGGCATGCTGCTGGTGCTGAATGAACCTCTGCTGATATGTCGGCAGGGCTGGTCCCCTATGCTAGCCTGCTGCTGCTCTGACTGCTGCTCCCTGAGCTGCTCGTCCCATGCGACACTCCCTCATCTGGTGGTTTATTGAACCACACACTAGGCACTGGCCCAGCCTCTTCCAGCACTCATTGGAGACATGCCCGGGCTTCTTGCAGTAAGCACAAGTAATAATCTGTCTCTGGCCCTGCTGGAACTGCCTCGGCTGTTGGTGCTAAAAGTGAGGCCTCTTGGCCTGTCCTCCGCTGCTACTGCCCCCAACAGGGCCTCGCCCCCTCTTGAGCCTCAGCTCAAGATCATCCTCAGCCAATAAAGCTCCCGTCAAAATCTCCTCAAAAGTGGCATCCTGTTTCCCTTGGTCAAGGACTTGACTTCCTTGACCAGACCCTTTCGGAACCTCTGGGCCTTCGCCGTCTCGCTCAAGCCCTCTACGAATCTATCGAGGCGGCCGAACTCCCTAGCGTACTCCTCTACTGACAGGCTCCCCTGAACTAAGCTCTCGAACTGCGACTCCAAGACTCGGAGCGCTGAATCTGGAAAGAACTTCTTCTTGAAGAAGCCCTTGAACTCTTCCCAGGTCTGTCCTGCTACTCCCACCCTGGGGTCTGACTGATACCAGGTGCGAGCAAGATCTCGCATCCGGCTAGCTGCTGCCTTTATCTGGAGATCTGTCGGTATCCGTGCTTGGCGGAAGATCTCCTCTATATGCTTATAAAATCCCCTCTGTCCCTAGGAAGTCTCTGGGGCTCATCTTCTGGAACTGCTCTATCCCAGGTGTCCTCGGCTGCTGGACCACTGGTCGAGCTGCGACTGTCGTAATGGCCAACTCCATGCTCCTGGCCTGTCGGGTCTGCTGTACCTCCATAAACTGCTGAAAGTAAGCGAACATCGGTGCCGCATCCATGTATCCTGTAGACGGCAGCTGCTGGAAAGGCATCTCTGGGATGACTGGGTCCTGCCTCCAAGCTGGTGGAGGCATACCCCCTGCTGCTGCTGCTGCTGCTGAGACCCCAATACAAGCAGAGGTGGCATGAGCTGCAGTCTCCTGACCCTGCTGAATTGGCTGAGAGGTAGCAGTCCCCTCTACAGTATCCCCATGAATGGTACGGTGTGACCGCGTCTCCACCATCCTGAAGACAGATCAAACAAGAGTATCAATTGCTGAAAAAGAAGTGATATAACAAAGGCGGACAGTTAAAATTCAAAAGAATCAATTGACATTAAGGATTTAGATGGCAGGAATAGAGTTTTTCCTAATGTGATTGAGTACCTTAAAAACTAATGTCCTATATCCTACTGCAGGCTGTAGTGATACTCTGGTTCGAATACCACTACACTTCTAGTCTAGACCTGTATGGGCCACCAATAAAAATGTGTCACGACCTGCACCCTAGAGTAAGGGCATGAGAAGTGGGTACGTCCAACCTCCGCCGCAGTGTCGGCGGTAGAACGCTGTCCTAGGTCACAACATCTAACAATATAATGCTAAGCAGTTTATACTCCCCGAATGGGGGTGACATAGCAGAATGTAAACTCAATCACAACTAAGAAAGAAGAAGCACGATATAATATAGAACTCAAAGAAATATAGATGATCAGCTGAGTCTAAGTGTCTAAGATAACATCTCAGCAAACATCCAGAAATACAAGTCTCAACTACTGAGTATGAAAGAATATATACAATCCAGATCTCAAATGACAGAAATAGTAAAACCTAGACTAAACTAGTCCCAAGACAACATAAGTAAGATAAAGCCTAACTAAACTAGTCTAGGCAGTAGGGGTAATATCATCAGCTAGAGCTGGGTCCTCCTGAGAGTCCAGCTCACAAGTGTCGTCTAGGGCTGTCCCATAGAAAGTATCCACACAGGCCTCCTCCTCGTCCTCTGTAATATTTTCAACAGGTCCAGTCAGGACGGAGCGAGCACAATACATTTTAACAGTTCATAGCAGGTTAGAAAAATATAATCATGCAGTAAAGTAAGATACAGGAAACTGAAAGAAAGTACAGAATGTAAACAGAGAGAGAACTGTAATAGAAATATCTACTATAAGTAGAGAACTAATAGTGGCTAGTGAGTTAGAGTACAATATAGACATGTGAATGGCATAGGATAATTCTGATGCTACACTACGAAATGATTCTGATGCTACACTACGAAATGATTCTGATGCTACACTACTTGGATATTATTCATATGTCTACTTCTACTCCTCCGTACCCCCAATCAATACACAAGGAACCAGCCAGGTTATGTTATGATTCATGTAACGGCCCCCGAAGGGTGGTATATGATAGTCCTATAAATGGAGATTCTAGGAAAGCCCATAAATGGGGGGATTCAAGGAAGACTCTATGATCATGAGAGTACATGTCACAAGTGATCAATAAACCATGAAGCATAGTGATACACAATGTAAGTGAAACGCACAGAACATGTAGTATCCGATGCTCCCAGAGGGGATAATACCTCAAGAAGGGATCCATATAGTACTAATCCGTGTGACCAACGTGACAGTATCAAGTAAAGTAATTTAAAGCAGGAGAATAATTCTAAACAGGATATGAAATGATCAGAGAATGTACTCGCCTGATGTCTGAATATCCGCATGAAATGTACTGTCCTAGGAGAGGTGTCTGGCTCCTAATCAGAACAGCACAAGTCATGACAAGTCTAAAATGATAACAAAGATACAATTCAATGCATTCTAAATGAATCTAGATCAATCTAGGCCAAAGTCAACTCTTGGTCAACCTTGGTCAACCCTAGAAGTCAAACTAGGTCAACTATGGTCAAACTAGGTCTAACAAGTCTAAATTAGGTCAAACAAGTCATTCTAGGTCTAAACAAGCCCACAAGACCATACAAGCCAAAACCAAGCCTATCAAGTCTATATTAGTCTAATCAAGGCTAAACTAGCCTGTGCTAGTATACCAAGTCCATACAACCTATACAACATAAAGTCAAAACCAACATCACACAACCTATATTGCATCTAGGCCTACACATGGAAATCACATAATACATACATATATATATATATTTTTTACATACATACATATTTTTTTTTTACATATATATATATATATATATATATATATATATATATATATATATATATATATATATATATAAAATATATATATATATATATATATATATATATATATATATATATATATATATATATATATATATATATATATGTATGTAAAAATATATATATATATATATATATATATATATATATATATATATATATATATATATATATATATATATTATATTATATATATGTATGTGTGGTATATATATATGTAGCCTATATGTATATATATATATATATATATATATATATATATATATATATATATATATATATATATATATATATATATATATATATATATATATATAAATAAAAAATAAAATATATATATATATATATATATATATATATATATATATATATATATATATATATATATATATATATATATATATATATATATATATTTTTTTTTTTTTTTTTTTTTATTTATTTATTTATTATATATATATATATATATATATATATATATATATATATATATATATATATATATATATATATATATATATATATATATATGATATATAACGCGCGCCGACTGCCGCCTCTGAAGAAACCCTAGGTATCTCTTCTCCACCAATGTCGGCGTGGCCCTTGGCCGGGCCGGGGTTCACCCCTAAGCCATCCAACCACTTGGTGGGTGGCTCCCTCTGTGCTTGTTTCTAGGGTTATGGCGGCAAAGTCCTTCGCGGACGCGGTGAAGGGCCCGTCCCCGACGGCTCCTGTCATCGCGCCGCGAACGATCACCTATTTCAAAGGAGCTCCGTCGATCTCTTTCTCGGAGGAGGAGGAGTCTATACTGGTTGATCCGTTTCGTTATGCCTTGATAGGAAAGTTCTCGCATGCTCGCCCTCCGATCGACTTGATTCGGAAGGCTTTCACTGGTTTTGAGTTCGCAGGCCAAATCAAAGCAGGAGTTATTGATGAGAAGCACATTCTAATCCGCCCATCCAACGAAGTTGACTTCCTTAGACTTCGTTCAAAAGATCTCTGGTATATTTCTAGGGCTCCAATGCGAATTTTCAAGTGGGATCCGGATTTCTCTCCATCTCAGGAGTCATCGAAGATCCCAGTGTGGGTAACGCTTCCAAACTTACCCCACCATCTTTATGCTAGGGAAGCATTATTTGCTATTGCTTCTGCCTTTGGCAACCCATTGAAGATCGACAAAGCTACGGCGGATTTGTCACGTCCGAGTATGGCACGTATATTCATGGAGATAGACGCTTCTAAGCCACTTCAGCATCGCCTTCGCATCAACCTGCCTAGTGGGGGGCTTTGGCAATTAATAGAGTATGAAACAATCCCATTATATTGTTCTCACTGCCGCCATCAAGGACATTCAATAAATTCTTGCAAACTCAAACACAATAATCGAGGAAAAGCTCCCATGCATCAAGAGGCCGCAGCCACTACTAGTTGTCAACCAGAGCCAATTGTTACTCATATTCTACAACGAGAGGATGCGACACGCTCTTCCACGCATGTCAATTCGGAGCAGGCTACCACCCAATCCCCGGTCTTGCGCTCTCAATCCAAAGAAAAAATCCTCCCTGTTGATGTGACAGACTCTCCAGATGAGGAGACAGTGGCTTCTCAAGAGGATGGTGGAGTTGAGGCTGTAGCTCTTGAACCGGACAATACCAAGGATCCACTGCAAGAAACTGAAGGGCATGAAGAAGGAGAAATCCCCCAGGGAGAGTCTGCCGATGCTCCAGATGATGGCGAAGGACATGAAGTCGGTGAGCAAGAAGCTGTCGTCGAGGCGCCGGAAGACGAGACCAGGAGTGATAGAGAAGACGGTGTTCGCAGTTGGGCCGATGCAGTGGAGGAGGAAGAAGGGGGTTCAGTTGCTGCTAAATCCAAGAGGAAAAAGAAAGAAGTTCAGCCAACGGACAGGGTCTTACGCTCCGGCACTGCAGCCACTAATTCGGGTACCCATCATCTCTCCATTAATGTTTAACATCATTTGTTGGAACATTCGTGGGGTGGCAAGCAAAATGGCTCTTAAGAGGTTAAGAAATCTTTGTCGGGTTCATAAAGTTCACATGCTGGCTATTCTAGAGCCTAAAGTGGACAGTAGTAAATTGTTACATTACCAACTCAAGCTTGGATTTGACAAGGGTATTTCAAATGAAAAGGGTAACATCTGGATATTTGCCAAGACGGGTAGCACTTTCACATTCTTAGACTCCTTTGATCAAGCCGTCACTGTTGCTTTCCATAATTAATTTCTTCCTTCGAAGGTTATGTTCACATTTGTGCATGGCCATAACAAGAAGGAAGGGAGTAGGGACTTGTGGGAGAGGCTTTTAAGTTTGCAGTCTACTCACAACTTGCCATGGGCGGTAGGGGGGGACTTTAATGCTATTGCTAATATGGACGAAAAGGTTGGGGGCAGGCCTCCATGCCCGATATCTATACAAGAATTTCTTAATTTCCAAATGGCAGCAGGATTAACTAAACTATCCTTCATTGGCAGTAGATTCACCTGGATTAAATCCAAATCGACTGATCGAAGGGGATCCAGATTGGATAGGATGCTGGTGACTCCAGAGTGGCTTCATATTGCACCATTATCGAAGGTGGAACACTTGAATAGATCAGAATCTGACCATGCACCATTACTTGTCAAGCTTCAAGCGAAGAATGAAGGAGGGAAACGGCGGTTTCGTTTTCTGGATTTCTGGGCGAAACAGGAGGGTTTCAAGGAGATTATGGAGGAGGCATGGCATTCCATCTCTCATCGGAATGGTTTGATTAGGGTTAGCCTAAGACTGGCAGCTTGTAGAAAGGCTCTATCTCATTGGAGTCACAGTCACTTTGGTGATATCTTCCAGGAAGTCAAGGTTGCGGAGGACCAAGCTCTTGTAGCGGAGCTTGCTTATGAAGCGGACAGATCGGTGGCTAATAGGATTGCTGTGGATAAATCTGTTGCATTGTTAAAACAAAAGCATTCCTATGTCGACTCGTTTTGGAGACAAAAGGCGCGTCTTCGGTGGGATATGGAGGGTGATCGAAACACAAAATATTTCCATGAATGTGTTAATAGTAAGCAAAGGAAATTACATATTTATCACATTCTAGATGAGGAAGGGGCCACCAAATCAGAGTTGAAGGACATTCAGGCCTTGGCAAACTCTTACTATGAAGAACAGTATAAGTGTGTGCATACTGAGGAGGATAACGACCTTATGGAGGTTATTCCTCATATTTTGACAGAGGCGGACAATACTATTCTGACTGACAAGCCATCAAAGGAGGAGATTCTTCATACTATCCAAAGTCTGGACGTCAACAGTGCAGGGGGGCCAGACGGGTTCACAGCTACATTTTTTCTTTCTTGCTGGAGTATCATTGCGGATGACGTGGCAGAGGCGATATCTCTATTTATGGATGGATTCGATTTGCCAAGGACATTTACGAGCACAGCATTGGTCCTTATTCCTAAGAATACTAATCCAAGGTATATGTCTGACTTTCGTCCTATTAGTTTATGCACTGTCTTCAACAAAATTATATCCAAGCTCCTTGCTATTAGACTAGCGTCTATTTTTCCAAGACTCATCTCCTCCGAGCAAAGTGGATTCGTTAGGGGAAGAGAGGTTGTTGATAACATTCTCTTAGCCCAAGAGATGTTGAGTTTAATGAACAATACTAATAGAGGAGGCAATATCGCCATTAAATTGGATATGACCAAAGCCTACGATAGGCTTGATTGGTCTTTCCTTATGCAAGTGATGCGTAGATTTGGATTCAATGATCTTTGGATTAGTATGGTGTTTCGATTAATCAACAATGTATGGTACTCTACTATAATTAATGGCGTCTCATCTGGCTACTTCAAAGCTTTTAGAGGAGTGCGTCAAGGGGATCCATTGTCTCCAGCCTTATTTATTATTGCGGCGGAGGTACTGTCGAGGAATCTAAATAGAATGGTGGAGAAGTCATCTTATAATCATTACTATGTTCCAAGTGGTTGCCCAGCTATTACTCACTTAGCATTTGCAGATGACGTTCTACTATTTTCAGCGGGTGATGTTAGAACGGTGCAGACGATTCATGGGATTTTACAGAGATATGAGAAAGCTTCGGGTCAGAGTATTAATGCTGCTAAATCTTCCATATACACTGCACCAACATTTGGTAGAATGCAGGAACTTCAAGACATTACTGGCTTTGCAATCCAGCATCCTCCTTTTACCTATCTAGGTTGCCCTATGGCTGTGGGTATGAGCAGTACTATTCTTTATGAAGAGTTGCTGACAAAAATCCGGAGAAGACTCGAAGGGTGGCAACAGAAAATTCTATCGTATGGGGGCAAGCTAACTCTTATCAAATCGGTTTTATTATCAATACCCATGTATACGATCGCTGCTTGCAATCCTCCGAAGTCAGTCCTTAACAAACTTGAGGACATGTTTGTTCGTTTCTTCTGGGGATCATCGGAGGGTGCTCAAAAGTACATCTGGTCCAGTTGGGTTTCAATGGCGAGACCTATAGAGGAGGCGGGGCTAGGGATTCGGAGCATTCGAGAGACCATGGATGCATTTACGTGCAAGTTATGGTGGAAGTTAAAAACATAAGACGGGCTTTGGCAGAGATTCATCATGGCGAGATATTGTAAATTTCAAAATCTGGATCAGGTTGGAGCTCCACAGAAGTGTTCTGCTGTTTGGAAAAGGCTACTGCAGGGCAGGGATATGGCAAATCAGCACATGATTCAGATGGACAATGGCGACTGGATTTGGAACGCAACTGCAAACGGCAAATTCAGTGTCTCTAATGCGTGGCGAATTATTCGAGCCCCTTCCCCGATAAATCCAACCTTCAATCATATTTGGAACACTTGTATCCCTTATAAGTGGTCCATATTATTGTGGAGAGTATTGCATAATAAGCTCCCTACGGATGTCATTGTTCAAAAGTTTGGACATCGGCTAGCCTCAAAGTGTCACTGTTGTGAAAATTCCTCTGTCGAGACAGTGAAGCATATATTTCGAGAAGGAGTGTTGGTTGACAAATTGTGGCAAGCATTACAACTTGATCTCAATGTCCAGGCGCAGCAGGCAACACTAATTGATATGTTAACTGCATGGTGGAGGACTCCAAATCTTCATCTCAAGGAGATTGCAGTGGCGGCGGTTTGCTGGGTCACATGGAAGAACAGGAATAAATGGAGATATGAAGAATATCAATATTCGGCTGCTCAGTTATTGCATGAGACCAGAAGACAGATCGGGAAATCGCTGAGAAGGTGTACGCACAAGCTAAAAATTCCGCAATCATGGATTGTTTTGGGCATTGGCTAGTTACTTTGTATTTCTCTTCCTGAACTTTTATTCAATAAAATCAGCTGTTTGATCAAATATATATATATATATATATATATATATATATATATATATATATATATATATATATATATATATAGTACACACACATATTATAATATATAGGATACCTACATATATACATGATATACTTTATGCATTAGATATACATACATATTTTATATACTTTACATTATATATACATAGGGAGATAGAAAGATATAGAGATAGAAAGAGTGTCATAGGGTGTCAAGAGAGTGTGTGTTCAAGTGTCAAGGAGTGTGTGTGTGTGTTAGGAATATCATGGAAACAGAAACAGTGAAGTGTGTATACAAGTGAGTGAATGCCAAAACATACAAACTAAGAGTGGTGACATGGTAAAACCTGTGTGTGTGTGTCAACTGTTATGAGAACAGTGTGGGAAAGTGTTGTGTACCACAGTGTCAATGTGACAGTGAAGGGTAAACAGTAAACAGGGAAGGGAAAGGAAGGGAAACCAACTCATATACCAGTTTCAGTCCCATTTATTCAAACCCAATTTCGAACCCCAAATAACCACCAATTCAACCCAAATTTGACACAGAGATAAAACACATATAAGTAAACTATAATAGGGTATAAAACATACAATTAAAAGTATTAAACTACACTAAAATGGATGCCAAAATCCAATTTGTAAAACTGGAAATACATGAAAATACATGAAAATACATGGTTCAGTCCAAAATAGGGTAAATGGGATTTAACAATCGAAAATATGTTAAGATGGGAAATTGTCGGTTGGTAAATGTAATATAGGGTGTGCACGTGTCTTACATGTTATTTGTGTCCACCCAAGTGGACACAGCCGTGTCCAAACCATCCAGAGACTCAAACAGCAACTGAACACTGAATTTCCAGTGCAGTCTCGGGCACAAGTGCACGCGTGTCGTGCACTCGACATAGGCCAAACCAGACCTCGTGTTCACAACCCTAGGTTCGCCTAGGACCCAGCTACGTGTCCAACACCCTATACCATATCCTGGTGTGTCGTGTCCGATGCTATGGAGCCGTATCAGTGGTCGAAAACCCACTGTACGCGTGCAGTACAAAACCCGTATCCGACCTCGTGCTCCCTCGATACGACACGAAAGGTCGTGCCACTTGGGGAGTGTCGTATCAGACACTGCCCCAACGTGTCCTCAAAGAATCACGTGTCCACGTGCTGTGTCCAAAGTAAAATCGCCCCCGAGTAGCAGGACACTGCTCACGGGCTGAACGTGTGTGTTCGTGTCCAGATCCTGACACGACACGATACTAAATCAAGCTCAGTCAACCAGATTTCGATAAGCAACCACAAAATCTAACTTCCTATTCAAAAGTTCTCCTAAAATCAGATCGAAATCTCCTTTGGGGCATTTCCTCGAACACCTAGGTATAGGGACTGATACGTGTCCAAATAAGACACGAATTGGACACAAAATCCTATAGAAATCTAGGTTTAGCTAGGGGACACGTAGATCTAGGCCAATATGCAATAATAACAGCAATTTTAATAAGTTTTGAAGGAATTACCTATAGGTGTCAAAACTCCTCAAAAGCTCTAAAGAGGGGTGTTCCTCTTGATGGCCAAACTTCACCAAATTGTTAACAAACTGAAAATAAATTACACACACAACAAGAATACCTAAATTAGAACCTATTGTAATTAGTTTGAGGAAAAAATGAATTAAATTAAATTTTTTATGAATTTCTAAAGATGGAGCATACCTCTCTTTCCAAATGTGAACTTTCTAAAGGAGGCTAACCTAATGGAAGAGTTTACTTATAGGGGGGAATCCCTAGGTGGGCTGGCCGACCAAGCTAAGGTTAGGGTTAGGTTTACATGGTGTTGGGCTTTGGGCTTCTATGGGCTAAGTTGCTAATTAATGGTTTCAAAACCATAAGTCATGGCTTATGACTAAAAGCCTCTCTATTCTAACTTAAATTCTAAATGGCCTATTAGGAATTAACTTAATGTTAGGTTAGGGTCACATGACCTAATCAAGTCACTGTAACTAGGGTTAGCTTCTATGGTGGGCTCCAAAGTCAACACTAGTCAAAGTCTAGAATATCACTCAAATAATTTATACTAAAAATCACATAAATTCTAATAATCTTAATAATTCAAAATAATTCCAAATAAATCCCAAAAATTCATAAATGACCAAAATACTCTCATACTAGAAATGTGGTAGTGACATTATGGATTAACAACCTCTATGAATTGGATAATAACATTGTATGTATGATGTCTGTTGATTATAATTGGAATCCATGTCCCGATATATCGGGTTGATAATATCCCCTTAAGGAGCTCATAAGGATTGTCATGTAAACCCTGTAAGTGTATTATATCCGACATGACAAATAAAGTTGAGCGGTATTACTTAAGGATAAAAGATGTCGAATTAATATAGTTGTCAGTAACTTAATTTGATCGACGGACATGCGATATCTTAACATAGGGAGCCAAACGAGCATATAATAAAAGGAGCCCACAAACATAATTTGGGATTAGGAAGGTATTGCAACAATATCTTATTAGTGGACCGAGCTATTTTTAATGGGTCTGGATTGTGTATTCGGGCTGAACTTAGGATATCCAGATCCGTTAGGAGGCCTAATCCTAATTTCTCCTTATAGTCCCTGCCGTAGCCTATATATATCCTCTATTCTCTGGCCACCAGATTACTGATCATAAATCTGAAGCTTTCTCTAAATTTGTGATTCACGTAAGGAGAGAAAGAGAGGGCTGCCAAGGAAAAAAAAGGTTGGGAGATCGTCGCCCACACGACGTCCAACTCGAGGAAGAAATACATACAGAAGATCTTGGGGTCGTCCGCTCGAGATTGCCAGGAATTACTTGTCTTTTTTTTGCCGCAGGTATAATTCGTGAACCCTAGTTTTCACCTATGAAGGGTTAGAACACGTATTAAATTTGTTTAACTTTCTATCGATCAATACGTACACCAAAGTAAGGGTCCTGGGAATCCCCACTTCCATCAATTGGTATCAGAGCCACTTTGGATCTGCGTGTTGATTGATACGTCCATGTTATCCAATAAAACCTGCATTGTGTAATAGTCAATAGATGTAGATCTGTTCTAACTCGATTTTGCAGGTATCTTAGATCCAACTATTTTGGTCAAATGCATGTTTTTGATTGTGTTGTTTAAACCACGGACATGTCATGGATGTTGTTGTTGCTGTAGATGTAATTAAAATCACGAGGGTTGATCGTGCTTATTATTTGAATTTTTTAATCTAGATTATGTGTGAACTCTTTCGGGAGGCATAGGATTGATGTAATTTTAATTATTTTTGATCAATCGTGATAGCGGTGGTGGCTATTTCTGACGCCGGACGAGATACTGGTTTTAAGCTGTCTAGAGGCAGACCGATGATTTTCGATGAAGGAATCGACAACCAAAACCTTAAAAAAAATCCGGATAGTTGACGATGGAGCAGAAAAAATGACCATAATAGTTGGATATTTTTCTCTTATTTGTTGTCATTTTGCTTTTTTTGATTATGCATGTTTATTATTGTGTGGATATTTTTTTGAAAAACTAAGCCTACATTAATAATGGACAACATGGACATAATATCAACTAGTAGAAAAACCCTCATTGTTAAATAACTAAGTGGAAGAGGATATTTATTTAGTATAAATCCTATGATCTCTATTACTGGTTTGTAGGTGATGTAATTATACTTGCGCGTTGGCTTTAGTGCCTTCCTCCATATCGGATGAGTATAATTATAGATCACTAGTACAAACTTTTTAGGGATAATTGTAGAAAATTGCCTAGTATGTGTTCACTTATCCATCTGAAGGAACTCATTACAAGGTAATGGACTTAGTATTAAGTAATGATATACACTTAGATACAAATAATGGTATCCTCCCCATCGGAGTCACTGCTATTATTTGTATGACCAGAGCAAGACCAACATATTAATTTTATTTGTCATAAAGTTATATTGAGATGATAGTAAAATTAATAAGAAAAACCTACTTGAACAAAGTTGAATTTGTATACGTCCACACTATCATGGCATGCTAAATTCATGGTGTTCAAGGTGTTGGTGAATTTCTAATTATTGTTTTGAGGGAATCAATATTTAATTAATTCAAAAAGTTTTTTTGCCCTACATAATTTTATTTATGTGATTCTCAGGATTTCAAAAATGGGTTCTTTCAGTCCACTTATGGTGAATCTTAAAGAAAATAAACTTACTGGACCTAATTATATTGACTAAAAACATAATTTGGACATTGTTCTGACTGCTGAGGAGTACAAATATGTACTTGTTGAGGAATGCCCACCTAAGCCTGATTCTAACTCTGATGAAGAGGTCAAAGAGGCTTATAAGAAGTGAAAAAAGGCAGATGAGATGGCACGGTGTTACATTCTGGCATCTATGTCAAATGTACTGCAACATCAACATCAGGCCATGGCCACAGCGTATGACATAATGTATAACCTCAAGGAACTCTTCGGACATCAGAGTAGAGCAGCTAGGCAGTTTGCTATGAAATATTTGATGAATAAAAAATGGCTGAGGGTACACTAGTAAGGGATCATGTTCTCAAGATGATGGGTCATCTGAATGAGATGGAGATCCTTGGAGCTGAAATCGATAGGAAATCCCAGGTTGATATCATTCTCGGGACTCTGCCTAAAAGTTTTGACAATTTCTACCTTAATTACAACATGAAAAAAGGTTGTATAGTTTGGCAGATCGTACAAAAGAGCTACAAGATGCTAAATTTCTCTTTAGGAAGAGTGGTCATGTTTTTGTTTCTGAAAAGGCTTCTACTTCTAAGCCAAAAGGCGGTAAGAAGAAGAATAACATTCAGAAACAGGTAAACTCAGCAAAGAAGGGCATGGAACCTCAAGGCACGGTGAAAAAGTCGAAAGACAAATGTTTCAAGTACAAAGGGTCAGGAGATTGGAAGACTGATTGTCCACTTCTCAAACAAGGGAACAAAGAAGGTATATCTCATTTACTAGTAGTTGAAACATGTTTAGCGGTGTTATCTACCGGCACCTGGTGTGTAGATACAGGAGCCACTAATCATGTCTGTAATACATTGTAGGGGTTCCAGGAAACCAGACGGCTCAGTGATGGAGAGATATGCTTGTTAATGGGTGATGCTCCAAAAGTATCGGTCATTGCATTTGGAGATGTTACTTTATCTTTTTGTAGAAATAAGTCTTTGACATTGAGAGATTATCTTTATGCACCTTCACTTAGAATGAATTTAGTTTCTGTTTCTATGTTAGTTAAGGATGGGTATTTAGTTTATTTTAATGACAATATTGTTATTAGAAAGAATAAATATTTTATCTGTTCTGGTGCATTGGTTGATAATTTGTATGTCATTAATCCTATTTCGCCCACAATACAACTTATATAAATGAATATTTCATCTAACTTAAATAAGAGAAAAGAACCTTCTTGTATGAACCAAACATATCTTTGGCACTTGAGATTGGGGCATATTAACCTAAGAAGGATTCAAAGACTGGTTGAAGATGGACCTTTGAGTTCATTGGAAGTGGAGGCACTACCAGTCTGTGAATCCTGCTTGGAAGGTAAAATGACCAAAAGGCCTTTTACGGCAAAGGAATATAGGGCCAAAGATGTGTTGGAATTGGTTCATTTTGATTTGTGTGGACCCATGACTATCCAAGCTAGAGGTGGCTTTAAATATTTTGTTATATTTATTGACAATTATTCAAGGTGTGGATACATTTATTTGATGTGCCGTAAGTCTGAGTGCTTTTAGAAATTCAAAGAGTATAAGGCTGAAACGGAGAAACGTCATAGAAAATGTATCAAGTCATTAAGATCAGATCATGGTGGCGAGTACCTCTTTGGAGAGTTTAGGGATTATTTATCAGAGGCTGGCATTGGATCCCAATTGACTGCACTTGGAATGTTCCAGCAGAATGGTGTAGCCGAAAGAAGGAATAGAACTCTTTTGGAGATGGTTAGATCAATGATGAGTTATTCGGATTTGCCAGATTCGTTTTGGAGATATGCCTTAGAGACTGCAGCTTATATTTTGAACTTGGTTCCTTCTAAGTCAGTACCTCTTACTCCCACAGAGCTGTGGTTTGGGCATAAGCCTAGTCTGAAACATGTTCGCATTTAGGGTGGTCCAGCACATGTACTGAATGGAAAAACAGATAAGTTAAAATCTCGTACAGAAGTACGCTTGTTTGTAGGCTATCCAAGAGGAACAAAATGAGGTTTATTTTATGGTCCTAAGGATCAGAAGGTCATTGTTAGCACCAATGCCCGATTCTTAGAGAAAGACTATGTGATGAACCATAAACCCATAAATAGAGTTATTCTAGAAGAACTGAGAGGCGAGACACCAAGTACTTCAGTACCAACAGTACAAGAGGATGAACCACAAATAACTGCACAACGTATCACAATTGTTACACCACAACCGATAGTGCCTCGTCGTAGTGGGAGGGTTGTAATACAACTTGATAGATATATGTTCTTGGGAGAGTCGTCAGACTTTGTCCCTGAGAAACAAGATTATGATACCTGTACCTACAATAAAGCACTCCAAGATAAAGATGCAGAGTCTTGGCAAAAAACAATAATATCTGAAATAGAATCTATGGATTCTAATCATGTCTGGGAGCTTGTAGAACCACCCGTTGGTGTAAAAGCCATTAGATGCAAGTGGGTCTATAAGAGAAAAAGAGGATCAGACAGTAAGGTTGACACCTTTAAAGCTCGGCTTGTAGCAAAAGGTTTTTCTCAAAGAGAGGGTATCGATTATGAAGAAATCTTTTCTCCAGTAGCCATGCTTAAGTCTATCCGGATTCTTTTATCTATTACAGCTCATCTCTATTATGAGATTTGGCAAATGGATGTCAAGACAGCTTTTCTTAATGGAAGTCTTAAGGAAGACATCTATATGAAGCAACCAGGCGGGTTCATTGAAAAGGGCCAAGAGCATCTTGTTTGTAAGCTCAAGAAGTCCATTTATGGACTTAAGTAAGCTTCCAGATCTTGGAACATATGTTTTGATCAGGTGATAAAATCCTATGGATTTGATCAATGTCATGATGAATCATGTGTATACAGAAAGTGTGATAAAAACGTGGTGGTGTTTCTAGTACTTTATGTGGATGACATCTTGCTCATTGGAAACAATGTGAAGGTGTTATCTGATGTAAGGGTATGGTTATCCAAATAATTTGATATGAAGGACTTGGGAGAAGTAGGTCACATCCTTGGGATCAAAGTTCTACGAGATCGCTAGAAAAGGATGTTGGACTTATCCCAAGCTTCCTATATCGGTACTGTACTAACTCGTTTTAGTATGCAAAATTCTAAAAAAGGTTTCTTACCTTTTAGACATGAAATTGCTCTATCACAGGAGAAGTGACCAAGGACACCTAAAGAGATAGAGAACATGAAGGCAGTTCCTTATACTTCAGCAGTAGGAAGCTTAATGTATGCAATGCTATGTACGAGACCAGACATCTGCTTTGCCATAGGCATGGTCAGCAGATATCAGTCTAACCCAGGACAAGAGCACTGGACTACCGTAAAGCATATTTTGAAGTACCTGAAAAGGACTAAAGAGTATATACAAGTTTACCAGGCAGATAGTTTTGTTCCTTTGGGGTATACAGACTCAGATTTTCAGTCAGATAGGGATTCCAGGAAATCTACCTCAGGTTATGTGTTTACTTTGGGAGGTGGAGCCATTGTGTGGAGGAGTATCAAGCAAAAATGTATTGCTGATTCTACCATGGAAGCCGAGTATGTGGCAGCCTCTGAGGAAGCCAAAGAAGAGGTTTGGCTCAGAAACTTTTTGTTGGACTTGGATATGGTACCTAGTTTGCCTAAGTCTATTACACTTTATTATGATAATAGTGGTGCAGTTGGAAACTCGAAGGAACCACGAGCCCATAAGACAGGTAAACACATTGAGCGCAAGTACCACCTGATACGATATTTCGTAAAGAAAGGAAAAGTTGTTGTGATCAAGATAGCATCAGCTGACAACCTAGCTGATCCCCTTACAAAGAGCTTACCAGCTAAGGCCTTTGATAGTCATGTTGAGGGAATGTGAGTCAGATGTGTAGCAGCATGGCTTTAAGTATAAGTGGGAGATATGTAACAGTATACTGAAAAGTAATGCTTTGAGTATATGTGGGAGATTGTTAGGGTTATATACTAAAAGCATCACTTTTGTAGTAACCTTATTTCCATAAATTTTGAATGAGAATCAAATGGACAAATGTTTGCATATTGTATTTGTTGCAAGTGTTAATGCAAATGTCTGATATTCTATATTGTAGATAATATGGTGTGTGGTTGTAGGATCGATTTTAGGAATGAGTTGTAAAGCGCAATACTCTAGAGGAGGTGAATAGAGTAGGCAGCGAAAATTAACTATTTAAAAATGTTAGTAACATGGTCACAGATAATATATCATAGATATGTAAATAAAAGTAGAGAGTAGAGAGCAAACGCAAACACAAGGATGTATACTGGTTTTCCTCTTGTGAGGACTAGTCCAGTCGGAACAACTCTAGCTTCCAGTTGAATCCACTATGGAAAATCACCACAAGTTTTCATCCGAAGTTCTTGCAACTTCTACAATACGAGCTTTGATCCGAAGTACTCGACCAACTTCAATTGTGAAGTGTCTAACTTCAATCAAGTCTCTGATTACAATCACTCAGAAACTTCTAGACCGTACCGCACTGGCAAATCGACTAGAAAATTGTAACTGGCTTGGAATTTGAAAATGAAAGCTCAGAACACTTTGGAAGAAGTAATAGGCTTGTAGAGAAGAGATATGAAAGTGTATGAGTGAATTGAAATGATTAAAATCCTTCTCTATTTATAGTTTTTCCAAAGACAGAATTCTGACATAATTCGGGAGAATTCGGACAGAACTCTATGAGAAAATCTCGTTGGGATCTGTAACTGCAGGAAGACCAAGTTCAAAAAGAAACGTTTACTAACCGAACTCTGGCCGAATTCGGGCGAGTCCTGCTAGGGTTTTGTTAGGGTTTTTGCAAATTAGTTTTTGGGCTTTTTGAAAAGTCAAACAGTTAGGAAGTAGTTTGGGCTTTTGTAAGTGGGCTAGTTTTCAAAATTAAAGGGTATTTTGAAAACGTTTCTTGGGTAGCTCATTTGCCAGTACGATGCAGTGTACATCGTATTTCTAGACTCAATTAATATAAAAAATTACATTGATAAAGTAGGAAAGCCAAGAGCCCTTTGATGACGTCTTTCTTCAAATATTTGAGCAGACTTGAAGACGCATTTTTCTTTGACGGCGGTCGTCCAAAGATAAACAGATCTGGAAATCTGAATACCTTTTGGGGGCTTCGCAAACACCATCTTTGGCCCATCAATAATTCTTATTACATATATCCTAGTTTGACAAATCTTGATCATGCTTACTGCATGTCTATAAGAACATGTTAGACAAACATAATAATATGATACAAGCATAGCAATATGATATAGAACATTTAGGACAATGCTAACATTAGGACATTGCTAAGTTTAAGTAGCAACACGATAATGATTACATGAATATTAGTGACAACATTATGTTAAACTTAATTGATTAGCCATATTCAAAAACATGATATAATCATTGGACTAACAATCTCCCCCTTTTTGATTATGGAAAATTCTTTAAGTTTAATATATATACAATAGATGCATGTATCACTAATAGACACATAATACTAGAATATTGTGTGCTAACTTAAACTTATTTCTCCTTCTTTGACATGATCAAGAAAATAAGCTCCCCCGTAATTAGAGCTAAAAAGAACTCAAGCATAAGTAAATGAGGAAAGCAAAGATAATCATGAACAAGGATAAGGAGAACAGTGTAACGACAAGTTTAAAAAATTGCATACTAAAGCATAAAAAAAAACTTATCAAAATACAACATAGTTGGTTGACCTTAAAAACATTAAAATCAATCAATACATAGTTTACCAACTAGAAATCCAAAAAAAATAACATTCAAAACTCATTTTGTTCATCATATTGTGTTTTGAAATAGACCAAAAAAATATATCAATATAGTAGAAATCAATCATTGGTCATAAATAAATCATGAGGAATAGAAATTCGCAGATCTAGTATAAAAAATCAAAAATATAATGAGACTTTTAACAATGATCACAAAAAAAATATGTTTCATAATTTGCCCATACAAATTAGTGAATCAATTCCATAAAGAGTATAATCATCGAAAAAAATCAAAATAAATATACTAGATATTCTGTGCAAAATCTATACCAAAGTCGATGCATTTGAATTCAATTACCTTAGCATGATATATATCCATCAGATAAACATGAAGGTAATGAAGACAAAATACTTGAGAAGGAGAAATTCAGTCGACTTGAATGCTCCCCCGCAAAGTATGATCAGTCTAAATATAGAAAACATGAACTTTAGATAAAATCTTAATAAGAAATGCCGAAAGTAATTTTAAACTCAAGGAATAATCAAATAACGATGATTAAACATATATTTGGCAAGATAACTTTTAGAAACTCGAATATGAGATAATTAAAAATAAATATTAAAATCATATATTCTCTCATAAAACCAATATAAATCCAAATATCATGAACAACTCAACAAGATATTTTAAGTAAAATAATATATGTCCATGATGAACTAGGTATACCACATATTAAGGGAATAAAAGAATTGAAATAATTAATTTGCTCCCCCTTAAAATATGCGTGTCTAGTTCCGAAGTAAAAAAAAGATAAAACAAAATCTAAGGAATATCCAAGATATGCATCTTTTCTTTCCTTTGATCAAATCCATATAAAATTCTAAACTCAAAACAAATATCATCTTTAGGCAAAAAGAAATATCCAATAAATAAATGCTTAAAGATGAACAAAGAAAATATATCTCCAATATATATATATATAAAAATATTTCAAGACATTAAAAGATTTTGAAAACTGTCTTTAATAATAACATTTGAGTACCGGACAGATTCAATAAATCATAAATAAAAAAAATACTTTTTAAAAATGTGGAATTTATTACGAAAAACTGTCTTAATAAATGTTCAAATGCGTCCATTTAGTCCTCAGACTTAAAGCTGGCGATTCGAATCATGGAAATAATTTCAATAAAAGAATCCATAAATCATAAATAAATCTATTTAAACAAATAAACATAACTAGATAAATGCCTAAAGAAAAGTGTATTCTAGATATATGGCATGTCAAGGGGATAACTGATTTAAAACAATTATCTGCTCCACCTTTACATGGCTATATCCAAAAATAATAATATTGACAAAATTTTAAAATAAAATTCAGAGACATATTTTCAAAAGTAGAAAATTAATCCAAAAATATTAGGTCTTCTTATCAAAGTTCATTTCTTCCCTTTTAAAGCCTTAGCACGGTGTCCACATGACAATCATAAGGTTTAAAGAAAAGAAACGCTTTGAGAGAGAGATTCAATTTGCTCGACTTCTCCCCGCAAAGAATTACTGTTATAGACAGTAAGGAACTTGAATAAGAAGATAATAATATAAAGCTCAAAATCATTAATATTATGAATATTACACAAGCTAAAGATGAAATCACAATACCATAATATTCAATGAGTAGTCACGAATACGAAAAACAGTCATCTTTAGACAAAAGAAGAAATATCCATTAAATAAACATTTAAAAATAAAACAATCAAAGAATATTTCAAATTAGCATGATGAATAATCGTATAAGTCAAAAGATGACATAAATTAATCTATGCTATAGAATCTCACAATCGACAAGATAGATAAACATATGCTACCTTTTGTGAAAATATAAAGAGAGAATAATATCCATCAAATCTAAAATTCAAAATCCATCAGATAATAATTGCAACTAGATCTCAATAAATCTTTAGTTTATAAAGCGTTGATCAATCTTGGGTTAGCTGTAGAGGTACTGTCCCAGCTAACGGAGGTTCACCGGAGAACACTTAAGTACCGCTTCGCTTCGACCGTAGTCGTGGTGACAGACAGACCCTTTGTAGGCTTGTACCCAAAACCAATATCTTCTTTAATAACCGAGGATTTAAGAAGAATTAGTGCAATATGAAATAAAAATATTCTATGGACTTAAAAAAATCTTAGAACAATGTAGCATACAGTATAAGATGTATCAATTACATTTATCCATATGTGTTATAAATTATTGGGTAACAATAAAATATAAAACATTTGTAAATCAAAATGTAGGACCTAGATACGTTGATGTATTTTGGAATCTAGGGGAATGGGTTCAGTACCTTGGATCCAGAACTAGACGATAGTTGCAAGTACATCTTAATAAATCTTAAGTCTATAAAGTATTGATCACTTCGGGTTAGCTGTAGGGGCCGGTTCCCAGCTAGCGGTAGTCCGAAGACTAGTGCACCGTGTCGCTTCAGGCTATTTACACCTGTATGACAGAAGGACCCTTTCGGCTTATTCCCAAAATGATTTCTACTTTTAAGAACTTAGATTCAAAAGAATATATGCAGTATCATCGAACATCATCGAAATCCAGAATCCCTAAAAGTAAAATAAGTAAATACCCAAAGAATGGTTTATCAAGATCAAGATATTAAAAATATTATGTATCCAAAATGTCAACCAAAAAGCCAAGAAAAATATCATTAAAAGAGGCTTTGAGGAAGAAGCTAATGAATAGAAGAACATAAATTTGTTCAAAATAATCAATAGCTTAAGTATGAGATAAGCACAAGTTTAAAAACTACTTTTCAAAATAATATAGAACTTGAACTTAACTCATATATCCCCATAAAGATATTTATACAAAAATATAAAAAACATGAGCAATATATAAATAAAAATGAATTATTCATGTATCCTTAATAAACATAAAAAATATCACAAGATCAAAAACATGCATAAATAAACTTTATCAGACAAAGATGTAATTGATTCATAAGAAGTTAATCACAATAAAATTTAAGAATCAATAGTGAATATATTATGCAAGCACAAGGTTAACATAAAAGTATATGTATATACTTTTCAAGTAAATAGGAGACTTGTGCTAAACATACATGCTCACAAAAATAATGATCAAAGTAAATACGATATATTAAAGACAAATCAATAAGAAGTGACCATTAAAAATATTATTAAAAACAAAAAAGTCAAAACATATTCACCAAAACAAAATTAAGCTCCTATGCATGCTTCAAGAATAAAGATTAAAAGTAAAAGCATACATAGACAAATATGTCACACTAATAGAAAATAAACAATTTAAGCTAAACAGCTAGTCATGCTAGGATTATATCTTACATTGATTCAAACAATAAACAATTTAAAAGATATAAATGAGAGCTAGTAGCAAGACATCAAAAAGAAGATGCTATATAGTAAAAACTGTTTAGAAAGCATGTTACCGAAGTGGTTCTAGTGACCACACTTCTGTTGGTGCAATTACATGGAAGATGACCTTTGTAGCTTTGCAATCACCAACATGTTCCATGGTTCTATTTGATATGAGAAGCTTCACCTGCAATATTAGGTGAAGACTTTGGTATCCAATACTTGGATCCACATTTGTTAGCTTTGGGAACCCATTTGCACAAGTTCATATCAACTAGTTTTCTAATCTGACAATGATTAGAAGCATGTCCATTCATACCGCAATAATGACAGAAAGAATTAACATTAGTACTATGTGCAACTATATGAGAACGTACAGTGGTGTGATATGATGTGCGTGGATACCTGTAATATAAAGCATGGTTGTGTGAAGCTTTAGCTTTGCTTGCTTTCTTTGTAAAAGATCTGACGTGTGTGACTTTGTGATGTGCTAAGTGTCTTGTGTTAGACTGAGTCGTAGGTTGTACTACCTGCTTTTCCAGTCTAATCTCTAACTTTTTAGAGTTAGCACAGATCTCATCATACTTAGCAGAAAGAGCATCAATTCTATATGAAGCAATAGAATACTTCTTCTTTCTGATTCTAGTTCCTCCTTAAGTTTAGCATTTTCTTGAGTGCTTTTCTCAATGCAATCAAGTGCCTCATGCAATCTAAACTTCAGTGTGGAAATCTTAGTAGAATTATCAGAAGGAGAACTATTTCTAGTATCATTCAATAAGCAAGTAAGCTTTTCATTCTCACGCTTGTAGGATAGAATATCCTTTCTAGATTGCTTATACTTATCTAATACTTTCTTGTGTTCTTTCAATAGATCACTGAAAGCATCAGATAACTCATCATAAGAAAATTTACTCTCTTCAGAAAAAGAATTATTTTGTACCTCGTTAGATAATGCCATTGAGCATAAATTTGCAGCTTGATGATGTCTCTATTCTTCTTCTTCTTCTTATTCTTCTTCTTCAGAATCTCTTGCTTTGCTTTCACACCATATGCTCGTGCTAGTGTGCTTGTGAGATGATGATCTTCCTTCATTTGATTGTTCGTAGTGACTCTCCTTTCTAGTAGTAGTACAATCTTCTTAGATGTGGTCTATCTTCTTGTAGTTGTCATATTCAAGCTCTTCTTCGTATAAGGGATTGTGCTGTACCTTAAATCCCAATTCCATCATGCATATATTTGCATCATTATGAAGACTATCCTTCTCTCTGGAGTTGCTAGATTTGCTTTCATGCCTGCACTCATAAGTAGCTTCAAGAACTTTCCAAATTTTATGAGATGTTGTGCTAGTAGTAATAAGATTGAATACATTTATGTCTACAGCACAATAAAAGATATGTATAGCTTTTGCATCAAGGCTAGCTAACTTTTTCTCTTCCTCCGTGTAACAATAATAAGGCTTGTTGATTATAGAGGATGTGAGAATAGAAGTGATAGTAGGCTTTTTGTAGCCATTTACAACAATTGACCATAAGTCAAAATCTAGAGACTTCAAGTAAAAGCTCATTCGTGTTTTCCAGTATGTGTAATTTGTACCATCAAATAATAGGAATCTATTTAAGGATTGCTCTTCAGTTGTGAAGTACATACTTGCCATATGTGATATAGAGATCTTATGTAACAGAAGTTATATAATAACAATATTACCTCGCTTTACCTGTATAACCCGCTCTGGTAATGAGGATCTGCTCCAAGGATGTTAAGCCAAATTATAGAGTCCTTGCTAGGATACAAATTAAAGGAGCAATTGGTATAAGCAATAATATCACTATATGGAGCACCTACAATAATATCTGTAGAAGAAGCACCTGCAAAAATATCACTAGAAGGAGCACCTGCTCTGATACCAATTGTAGGACCGATTGTAGGAACGAGTTGTAAAGCAAAATACTCTAGATTGGAGGAGAGGGGTGGATAGAGTAGGCAGCAGAAATTAACTATTTAAAAATGTTAGTAACAAGGTCACAAATAATATATCACAGATATGTAAATAAAAAGTAGAGAGTAGGGAGCAAACGCAAACACAAGAATGTATATTGGTTTCCCTCTTGTGAGGACTAGTCCAGTCGAAGAACTCTAGCTTCCAGTTGAATCCACTATGGAAAATCACCACAAGTTTTCATCCAAAGTTCTTGCAACTTCTACAACGCGAGATTTGATTCGAAGTACTCGACCAACTTCAATTGTGAAGTGACCAACTTTAATCAAGCCTCTGATTATAATCACTCAGAAACTTCTAGACCGTACCGTACTGGCAAATCGACTAGAGGATTGTAACTGGCTTGGGATTTGAAAATGAAAGCTCAGAACACTATGGAAGAAGTAGTAGGCTTATAGAGAAGAGATACGAAAGTGTATGAGTGAATTAAAATGATCGAAATCCTTCTCTATTTATAGTTTTTCCAAAGATAGAATTCTGATAGAATTCGGGCAGAATTCGGACAGAACTCTATGACAAAATCTCGTTGGGATCCGTAACTGCAGGAAGACCAAGTTCAAAAAGTAACGTTCACTAACCAAACTCTGGCCAATTCGGGCCGAGTTATATTAGGGTTCTGTTAGGGTTTTTGCAAATTAGTTTTTGGGCTTTTTGAAAAGTCAAACAGTTAAGAAGTAGTTTGGACTTTTGTAAGTGGGCTAGTTTTCAAAATAAAGGGTATTTGAAAACGTGTCTTGGGTAGCTTATTTGCCAGTACGATACAGTGTACATCGTATTCCTAGACTCAATAAATATAAAAAATTATATTGATAAAGTAGGAAAGCCAAGAGCCCTTTGATGACGCCTTTCTTCAAATATTTGAGCAGACTTGAAGACGCCTTTTTCCTTGACGGCGGTCGTCCAAAGATAAACAGATCTGGAAATCTGAATACCTTTTGGGGGCTTCGCCAACACCGTCTTTGGCCCATCAATAATTCTCTATTGCATATGTCCTGGTTTAACAAAACTTGATCATGCTTACTGCATGTCTATAAGAACATGTTAGACAAACAGAATAATATAATACAAGCATAACAATATGATATAAAACATTTAGGACAATGCTAACATTAGGACAATGCTAAGTTTAAGTAGCAACAAGATAATGATTACATGAATATTAGTGACATTATTATGTTAAACTTAATTGATTAGCCATATTCAAAAACATGATATAATCATTGGGCTAACAGTGGTGTCACACAGAAGATCATATTATCAGTTCCCTATGGAGTATATAAATAGTTCACAACCTAGATGGACTTGGACAATCTATTGGAAAGGTTGTAGTATAATTTGGTATTAGTCTATCTTGACTATAGGTTTACACTAGTACACTTTGTGTGTATTGAACATAACCACTTGAGGTTGTTCCCTTTGTACTGACTACTTAAGAGAACAAACACCTCTGTTATTATGCATGCTTGTTCTTAATCCGGATATAATAACAGACGTGTATATGCAGTGTGCATTATATTGACTCATGAAAGAGTGAGATTCATTATGGATCAACAACCTCTATGAATTGGGTAATAATATTGTATGTATGATGGGCTGTTGATTATAAATGGAATCCTTGTCCCGATACATCGGGTTGATGATGTCCCCTTAAGGAGCTCATAAGGATTGTCATGTAAACCCTGTAGGTGGATTATATCCGACATGACGAATAAAGTTGAGCAGTACTACTTAAGGATAAAAGATGTCAAATTAATATAGTTGTTAGTAACTTAATTTGATCGACGAACATACGATATCTTAACATGGGGAGCCAAACGAGCATATAATAAAAGGAGCCTACAAACATAATTTGGGATTAGGGAGGTAGAGCAACAATAGCTCATTAGTGGATCGAGCTATTGTTAGTGGGCCTGGATTGTGTGTTCGGACTGAAAACAGGATATCCAGATCCGTTAGAAGGTCTAACCCTAATTTCTCCTCATGGTCCCTGCCGTAGCCTATATATATCCTCTATTCTTTGGCCGCCAGATTACCGATCAGAAATCTAAAACTTTCTCTAAATTCGTGATTCACGTAAGGAGAGAAAGAGAGGGCTGCCAAGGAGAAGAAAGTTTGGGAGATTATCGCCCATACGACGTCCAACTCGAGGAAGGAATACGTGCAGAAGATCTTGGGGTTGTCCGCTCGAGATTGTCAGGAATTACTTGTCTTCTTTCTGCTGCAGGTATAATTCGTAAACCCTAGTTTCCACTTATGATGGGTTAGAACACATATTAAATCTGTTTAACTTTCTATCGATCAATACGCACACCAAAGTAAGGGTCCTGGGAATCCCCAGTTCTATCAGCAATAGTGCTTCTTCTTCTGGATCGGCTACAAGTTCTTCGCTTTCCATCTTGGCAAGGATAAAGTTGGATCCTGAGTACTATGCACCTTTACGTGCTAGTACGAAGAAATCCAAGGTGACAACTTGGACTCTTCTTACTACGTACCTTCGGGTGCTAAGTCGAAAAAGACTAGGGCAGTGCGGGCTCAACAAGCCAGTCAACCGTCCAATCTGTTGACCATCAGCGGGTACCGTTAACTGTTACACGGGTCCATGATAGAAAGTTGTACATAACCTCCCGTGTCCAGCCCTCTACGGCAAACGGACAGGGTAGGTCCCAAAAGTCTTCCTACAATGATCGAGAGCAAGTACTTTTACTAGCCTCAGATCAGGGAGCAAATATGCCCAAAAGTCTTCCTACAACGATCGAGAGCAAGTGCTTTTACTAGCCTTAGATCAGGAAGAAAATATGATACCTACGCACCCGGGCGCTCGGGATACCCGGGCCCACAAAACATATGCAAAGGTAGATCAATCTGCTCTTGACTTGCGAGACGTAGTCATTCACAAACACAAGGAGAGAGAAGCAACCTTAGCGTGCGACGAGCCCTTTCCAGGACATCACTGCACCCAAGTCGCCATCAACTGCTGTTGCCAAAAGATAGTGGCTCCACCACCAAGGCAGTCTGTGTTCTAGCGACCACAATCTGCTGTGCCTTTTTGACATTATCTCGGAAGCATGATGCCAATGGAAGACTTCGTAACGGCCTACTCTCAACTAGACGTATTACTTAGCTGTCTTAGTTAGGCGCATTGTCTCAGCCCGATACATCACAAACTTTTAAGGGAGTTCATCGTCAAATCTTCTTCGAACATGGAGAGCCATAATTCGCAGTGTCAGCACTCGCCAAGGAGGAGGAGGATCGGTCAAATTTATCTTTATTGAGAAGTCAAAAGAGAGACAAACAAAATTCTCTCAAAATCGTTGTTGACTGCATAGGCGTTATGCGGCCAAGTTGATCCAGGCCGCAAAAGAAAGAGCCTCATGAGCCTTATACGACTAAGTTGATCTAGGCCACAGAAGCAAGGCTCCTGGAGACCCCATGCGACCAAGTGGACTCGAGCCGCAGAAGCAAGGCTCCTGGAGACCCCATGCGGCCAAGTGGACTCGAGCCGCAGAAACGAGGTTCCCGAAGACCCCATGCGGCCAAGTGGCCTCGAGCTGCAGAAACAAGGCTCTTGGAAACCCCATGCGGCCAAGTGGACTCGAGCTGTAGAAGCAAGGCTCCTGGAGACCTCATGTGGCTAAGTGGACTCGAGCTGCAGAAGCAAGGCTCTCGAAGATCCCATACGGCCAAGTAAAACTAAGCCACAGAAGGAATGCTTCCGAAGATCCCATGCGACCAAGTGGAGCCAAACCGCAGAAGAAAGGCTCCTAAGGCCACTATGCGGCCAAAACGATTCAGGCTCTACTCTGTAGGGGGACACATGGCAAGTTGGCCAAGTCTCAACCACCCAGATTTGCTACAACAAAGAAATCTCAATAACTCTACCAGTTGGCAGCCAAAGACCAAGTCATCGTGTGCTGTTACAGCCACGTGGCCATCTATACGGCCCAAAATATGTTTCATTCAGAAATCACTATAAATAGCCGGGTACCACATCTTTGCTAGCGGCTGGCAATTTTTTCAAGAGCAAAGACAGTGTCTGATAGTCCAAGGAGTAAGGCAGAGTTCCTACACTTCTCCCGAGCCTCCACCGTCACCCTCCAGAATCAAAACAAATTGTACTTAGTATGTTTCCTAGGATTTCTTTCTAGGCTCTCTATTGTACTTTCAAAGTTTGCAATCAATATAGTTCTTCTGTAGTTCTTGTGTTGATAATCAATGGCAAACACTCCTGACTACTGTGAATATACAGTTGAGATACAATCATTCGACGCATGAGCCCTGGCTGAATATAGGATCCAGTATATTCCCCTCTTGGGCACTAGTGACTAGGTGCATAACGTTCAAGAACGTCAGTTGCCAACCTGAGTGGATAATCATACCCGTATCTCTAGCGAAGCTTCCGGGTTACAAGAGAAAGTGTAATAGAGGCCCATACGTCAGGTGTCACTACCATATTTCTAGTTTAAGAGTATTTTTGTCATTTTTGAGGTTATTTGAATTTATTATAATTTATTTGAATTTATGGGAATTTTTAGGATTTATTTTAGAATTATTTGAATGATGGTTGACTAGGTTGACTTTGACTAGCATTGACCTTGATAGACTAACCTAGAAGCTAACCCTAGTTGTGTTTGGACTTGATTAGGTCATGTGACCCTAACCTAACATTAAGTTAATTCCTAATAGGCCAATTAGAATTTAAGTTAGAATAGTTAAGTCATAAGCCATGACTTATGGTTGAACCATTAATTAGCAACTTAGCACATAGGGGCCCAAAGCCCAACCCACTAGCTAACCCTAACCCTAATTCACTCTATGGCCGGCCACACTAGCCTAGGGAATCCTAACCTATAAATACTCTCTTCCATTAGGGCTAGCCTCTTTAGGAAAGTTCATTTGGACAGAGAGGTATGTACCAACTTCATTAATTCATAGAAAATCCAAATTAATTCCTTTTCTCCCTCAAACAAATTGCAATAGATTTTAATTTAGGTATTCCTGCTATTGGTGTATTTTATTCTCAGTTTGATAGCAATTTGGTAAAGTTTGGGGAGCAAGGAGACACCCCATCTTTGGAGCTTTTTGAGGAGTTTTGACACCTATAGGTAAATCCCTAAAACTCAATATTAGATGCTGTTATTATTGCATATTGACCTAGATCTAAGTGTCCCCTAGCTAACCCTAGATATCTGCAGGATTTGTGTCAATTTCGTGTCATAAATGGACACGTATCAGCCCACTAGTTAAGGTGTTTGATGAAATGCCCCAAAGGGCATTTCGATGTGTTTTTCAAATTATTTCTGAATAGGAATTTTTGTTTTGATGTGGCTTACATGATTCTGGTCAACTGGGATTGATTTAGTGTCGTGTCGTGTCGGTTTGGATACGTGCACATGCGGGTGCACACACGTGCGCGAGCAGTGTGCTTCCCCTGCTGCTCGAGGTCGTTTGTACGCAGTACACGCCACGTGGACACGTGCCACTTGGCACGGAGGCGGGGGCAACCACTGATAGGACTCCCCTTGAGTCTCATGACACCTCGTGTCGTATCGGACACGAAATCTGCCGTACATCGGATTTGTACTAACTGTGCACTTGCTGCCAGTGAGCACTGATACGGCTCGTTAAGTCTGGACACGACACACTAAGACCTAAAATAGGGTGACACGAACCTAGGTGGACACTAGGCAAACCACCCTGCACGAGGACACGACCCAATTCGTGTCGTGTTGGGTGCACGACACGCGTGTACACATGCACGAGACTGCACTGCTGTGCAGTGTTCAGTTGAGCTCGATTTGAGTTTTAATTGTTTTGGACACGTTGTGTCATTGTGGTAGGACACGAACAACATGTTGGACATGAGCACATTACTGTCTATCATTACCAACCAATAATTTCACAATTTAGTTGATTTTATGTATCATTTTCCAAATTATTCTAAAAACCTGATACATGTTGTACTCAATATTTTTTCAGTTTTCAATTTAGATTTTGGCATTCATTTTAGCTAGTTTAAATGTTATTAAATTACTGTTTAAATCCCTAATGTTTTTCTCCTACATGTTTCCTAACTATATGTCAATTTTGGGTGATTTTGGTGGTGTTTTGATTTCGAAATGGAATGGACTGTTTTCAAAAATCTGAAATATGTAACCTGAGATGGTGTGGGTTGAACTGAACTGAATTGATTTTCTTTTCTTTTTACTGAGATTGTGTTGATATCCTGTTAAATGATAAACATGGGAATCCATCACTGTATGCATTCACTAATGTGATTTCCTTTCTTATATTTTTCTGAGAACTGTCATTGGTATTGAACATCAAATCTGAGATTAAGTGCATTGAGAGTTGTCATTGGTTGAACTCAAATCTGAGTTTTAGTCTATATGAGAACTGTCATATGGGTTCACTATTTTCCCTCGCAAGCACACACTTCACTGTTTGCAGATTCTATACACACACACATTTTCCTATCACTCTAACACAGTCCACTCTCACACACAAGTTCATTCCTCTCCCTCACAGCTCTCACACACTCTATTTTCTGTACACACACAGTTAACTAAGAAACACTCTAGTATACACATCTCACTAACACACACACACACACATTCATATGAATATGGACCCTCTATCACATACTATTCACTCTCCCTATTGCCTCACTCTTCTAACTCTCAATCTTCCTATCTTCCTATGTATATATATATATAATGTAATGTATATAATATGTATGTGTATGTAATATGCATCTAAAGTATATTATGTATTATGTAGGTATCATATATATTATAATATGTGTGTTTGCTATTATATATATTATATATATGTATGAATGGTATACATATAGGTAGCCATGTGTATATATATATGTATGTGTTATGTGACTTCCATGTGTAGGCCTAGATGCAATATAGGTTGTGTGATGTTGGTTTTGACTTGTGTTGTATAGGTTGTGTATGGACTTGGTATACTAGCATAGGCTAGTTTAGCCTTGATTAGACTAGTATAGACTTGTTTAGACCTAGTTTGGCTAGTTTGACCATAGTTGACCTAGTTTGACTTCTAGGGTTGACCAGAGTTGACTAAGAGTTGACTTTGTCCTAGATTGACCTAGATTCATGTAGAGTGCATAGTAGAACTTCATTTTACCATTTTGGACATGTTATGACTTGTGCTGTTATAAATAGGAGCCAGACACCACTCCTTGGACAGTACTTTCATCTTGGACACTCAGATACCCGGCGAGTACATTCTCTGATTATTTCATATCCTATTTAGAATTATTTTCCTACTTTAAATTACTTTACTGGATACTGTCACGTTGGTCACACGGATTAGTACTATATGGATCCCTTCTTGAGATGTTATCTCCTCAGAGAGCATCGTATAGTACATATTCTGTGCGTTTCACTTACATGATGTATCACTATGCTTCACGGTTCATTGATCACTTGTGACATGTACTCTTATGATCATAGAGTCTTCCTTAAATCACCCATTTATGGGCATTCTTAGAATCATCCATTTATGGGCCTTCCATGTATTACCCCTTGTGGGCCTTTGTATGGAATTATAACATAACCTGGCTGGATCCTTGTGTATTGATTGGGGGTACGGGAGAGTAGAAGTAGACATGTGAATAATATCCAAGTAGTATCTCACCTGATCACCTCCGTAGTGTCTCATCAGAATCTCCTATGCCATTCACATATTTATATTGTACTATGACTCACTAGCCACTGATAGTTCTCTATTTATAGTATATATTTCCATTACAGCTTTCTCTGTTTACATCATGTACTTTATTTTAGTTCCTATATCTTACTTTACTGCATGATTATATTTTCTAACCTGCTATGAACTGTTGAGATGTATTGTGCTCGCTCCTGTCCTGACTTGACCTGTTGAAAATATTACAGAGGACGAGGAGGAGGCCTGTATGGATACCTATTACGGTGCTACCTTAGATGAGATGTTGGACCTGGACCAGCAGCAGGTCCCACTAGCAGTGGATGACACACCTCTAGACTAGGATGTTTCATTTACATTACTCTCTGGATGATTCTATATATTTGATACTTGGGATATGTACTATCTTAGACACTTAGACTCTCTGTTTGTACTTGTTGATTTCCTTTCCTTTCAGCAGTATTTATCTATCTATCTTTCTATCTTATCTTCTGCCTTAGTTGTGATTGAGTTTACTTTCTGCTATGTGACCCCCATTCGGGGAGTATAAACTGTTTAGCATTATATTGTTAGATGTTGTGACCTAGGACAGCGTTCTTTCCGTCGACACTGCGACGTAGGCTGGGCGTTGTTACGTTCTCGTACCCTCACAGTGGGTGCGGGTCGTAACACGTTTTTAGTGGTGGCCCATGCAGGTCTAGATTAGAAATATAGTGGTATTCGAACTAGAATATCACTGCAGCCTGCAGTAGAATTAGAAAATTTTTGAAGGTACTCAATCACATTAGGAAAAACTCTTATCAGATTTTGTATATCTAAATTTTGCTGCTTATTGCCTTTCGTTGAATTTAAACTGTCCTCCTTTGATATTTCGACTCATTCTCAGTAATTGTTTCTTTTTGATCTGTGTCTCCAGGATGGTTGAGACGAGATCACATCGCCAGGGCCAGGGGACGCCGATGAGAGGTCTGCCACCTCTCATACTCAGCAGCCAGCCCCTGGTACCGCAGTCCCAGTCATGCCAGCTGGGGTAGGCATTTCAGCTGCTTTCGGAGGAGCCCCTCCACCTGTGAGGCTTGAGCTGAGTACGGTGATTCCGGATGTGCTTCAGTAGCAGCAGCCACCTGCGGGGACAGTTGACGCCGTTCAGCTGTTAGCCATCTTCCGGCAGTATATAGAGGGTCAGCAGACCCAGCAGCAGAGGCACACAGCAGAGCTCACACGAGGCATTGATATGGCCATGACTGCGATAGAGAGAGTAGTAGCTCAACCAGCGGCAGCCCCGCAGCCGCACCAGCCACGGGAGAAGGGCATCCAAGATTTTCAGAAGATGCACCCGAGAGACTTTCGAGGGACAGAGGGGATCTTGTATGCCGACGAGTGGATTGAGAACATGGAGGAGATATTCAGGTTGGCTGAGATCCCGACGAGGCTCCAGATTAAGGCAGCAGCCAGCATGATGTAGGATCTAGCCCGTACATGGTACCAGACCGACCCGAGGATTGGTACTACAGGACAGACTTGGAAAGCATTCAAGAAGCTGTTCAAGGAGAAGTTCTTCCCGGACGCAGCGCTGGGAGCCCTCGAGACTCAGTTCGAGGCCCTAATCCAGGGGAACCAGTCTGTTGAGGAGTACGCAGGAGAGTTCTGCTGCCTGAGCGGATTTGTAGAGGGCTTGTCAGAGGCTACGAAGGCCCGGAGGTTCCGGAAGGGCTTGGTAAAGGAGGTCAAGTCCTACACCAAGAATGCCCGCAGTGCTACCTTTGAGGAGATCCTGGTGGACGCGTTAGCTGCAGAGGATGATCTTGAGCTTAGGCTCAAGAGGGGGCGAGACTTCCAGAGAGGCAGCAGTAGCGGAGGACCGGCCAAGAGGCCGCACATTCAGCAGCAGCACCAGCAATAGAGGTTCCAGCTGCAGCAGTTTCAGCAGCCGAGGTATCAGCCAGTGCTGCATCAGTAGCAGAGGATACAGCAGCAGGCACTGAGGCAGCAGGCTACCACCTGTACTTATTGCAAGAAGCCAGGACACGGGTAGAACGAGTGTAGAAAGAGACTGGGCAAGTGCCTGGTATGCGGTTCATCAGACCACCAGATGAGGGAGTGTCTTGTAGCACGAGCAGCTCAGGGAGGAGGATCCAGAGCTCCAACAGGCCAACAGATGGGACCAGCCCTGGCGACATAGCCGCAGAGATTTGTTCAGCATCAGCAGCAGGCCAGGGAAGGCTAGCAGGGGCGAGCTTTCGCCATGGCGGCTGAGGATGCAGAGGCGATAGGAGAGCTGATCGCAGGTTCGATTCTTCTCGATTCCAGACCAGCTTTTGCATTATTCGATTCCGGTGCTTCGCATAGTTTTATATCGGTATTATTTGCGATTAGACACGGTATCATAGCTGAATCGTTTCCTATGACTTACAAGATCACGATCGGGGGTAGCATTATCCTCGTGAGTGATGTTTGTAAGGGTCGAAGTGTTGTTTTGGGAGACCGTGAGTTGGAGGTAAGCCTGTTCGTAATGCCATTGCCGAACTACGATATAGTACTCGGTATGGATTGGTTGAGCAGGCACCACGCCAGCATTGATTGTAGAAGGGGTAGAGTTCTCTTCAGAGTGCCGGGGGGGGCCAGAGTTCGAGTACTGCAGACGTCAGGCGGAGCAGAGCAACGGAGTTTTCTACGGAGTCTCGGTTGAGGAGTAGACGATTCCACACTCCTTGATAGCAGAGTATATGGATGTTTTTCCAGAGGAGTTGCCTGGGTTGCCACCAGACAGTAACATTGAGTTCTCGATAGACTTGGTTCCAGGAGCGGAACCCATCTCTCAGCATGTCTATCGGGTGAACAACAGTGGGTTGGTGGAGCTGAAGAAGCAAGTGGATGAGCTGCAGGAAAAGGACTTCATCCATTCGAGTTCGTCGCCATGGGGTGCGCCAGTATTATTTGTGCCGAAGAAGGATGGGTCAGTACGGATGTGTATTGACTACATGGCACTCAACAACCTCACGATCAAGTACAGATACCCACTGTCACGGATCGATGATCTTTTTGACCAGTTGAGCGGAGCTCGGGTATTTTCCAAGATTGATCTGAGGTCAGGATATCACCAGATGAAGGTGAAGAGGGAGGATATTCCCAAGACCGCTTTCAGGATGCGGTACGGGCAGTTTGAGTTTTTGGTTATGCCGTTTGGGCTAACCAATGCACCAACAGTGTTTATGAACCTAATAAACAAGGTGTTCGACCAGTACTTGGAAATGTTCGTGGTGGTGTTCATTGACGACATCTTGGTGTATTCCAAGACTGAGGAGGAGCACGAGGAGCACTTGAGGATAGTGCTGGAGACTCTCAGGAGGGAGTAGCTTTATGGAAAGCTCTCCAAGTGTGAGTTCTTCTTGGACCAGTTTGACTTTTTGGGGCATGTGGTGACTGAAGATGGTATCGCAGTTGACCCCAAGAAGGTCGCAACAGTTGAGGCATGGGCAGCGCCGACTTCAGTGGCAGAGATCAGGAGCTTCCTGGGGCTGGCAGGATATTATAAAAGATTTGTGCAGGATTTCTCCCGGGTTGCAGAGCCGTTGACTCGGTTGACCCGGAAGGATGCTGAGTATGTTTGGTCAGAGGAGTGTCAGGTAGCTTTTGATGAGTTGAAGAAGCGGCTTATGACAGCTCCAATTCTGACATTGCCTTCAGGATCAGGAGAATTCACTATTTATAGTGATGCTTCAGGGAAGGGGCTGAGATGTGTTTTACAGCAGCATGGGAAGATGATTGCCTATGCTTCCAGGCAATTATGTGCCCATGAAAAGAACTACCATACCTAGGACCTGGAGCTTGCAGCAGTGATATTTGCTCTGAAGTTGTGGAAGCACTATCTGTATGGAGAGAGGGTAGAGATTTTTACAGATCACAAGAGCTTAAAGTATGTGTTCACTCAGAAGGAGCTGAACATGAGACAGCGCAGATGGCTAGAGTTGATGAAGGACTTTGACATATCACTTCAGTATCACCCAAGGAAGGCCAACGTGGTTGCCGATGCCTTGAGTAGGTATCAGACAACCATGGATTTGACCATGGACCGTCACTTGCTTGCTGAATTGGAGAGCCTTGGGATTGAGGTGATCGTGCCCGGAGTTCAGATGCAGTTATGGGGCCTGCAGATTCAGTCGGACTTGGTGGAGAGGATCAAGTCGGCACAGTTTGAGGACGTTGCTCTGCGGTGTCTCCGAGAGCAGGTTCGAGCAGGATTGGTGGATGGCGAGTTTTCTCTTGCTGAGGATGGTACCTTGAGGCACGGTTCCAGGTTATATGTGCCCAACGGAGAGCTCAGGGAGCAGGTTTTGCATGAGGCCTACAGATCTCAGTACTCTATACACCCTGGTGCCAACAAGATGTACCGAGATCTGAGGGAGCATGTTTGGTGGTACGGAATGAAGCAGAAGGTGGCTCGCTTCGTAGCTAGGTGCTTGGTCTGTCAGCAGGTCGAGGCAGAGAGGCAGAGGCTCGGTGGATTATTACAGCCGCTGCCCATTCTCGAGTGGAAGTGGGAGCACATCACCATGAATTTTGTATCAGGATTGCCGCGTACACCAGGAGGAAAAGATGCGATTTGGGTCATCGTTGACAGGTTGACCAAATCGGCCCACTTCTTGCCATTCAAGATGGATACGTCTACAGAGAGGCTTGCGGAGATGTACATGCGGCAGATAGTCAGGATTCACGGGGTTCCGGTCAGCATCGTCTCGGATCGGGATAGTCGCTTTACTTCCCATTTCTGGAGGAGTCTACAGATTAGCTTGGGCACTCAGCTCAAGTCTAGTACTGTATACCACCCTCAGACGGACGGACAGTCAGAGAGGACTATTCAGACACTTGAGGTTATGCTGCGGACGTGCGTCTTGGACTTTGGAGGTTCCTGGGAGGATCATCTACATTTGGTGGAGTTTGCTTACAACAACAGTTTTCAGGCCAGCATTGAGATGTCACCTTTCGAGTCTCTGTACGGGCGTAGGTGTCGTACACCCTTATCTTAGGATAATATTGGTGAGCGAGCTTTACTGGGGCCAGAGATTGTTGTTGATGCAGTCGAGAAGGTGAAGCTCATCAGGGACAAACTTCATATGATGCAGGACAGACATCGGTACTGGGCCGATAGCCACCAGAGGCCCTTGGAGTTTGAGGTACAGATTAGAGTAAGATTAGATTTAGGTTTGATTGTTTGTGTTTTGATTGATCATGTTTGTTTATCATAATTAAATTGAGACCTTGCTTGTGATTAGGTTAGAGACCGGGTTTTCTTGAGGATATCTCCAACTCGTGGTACGATACGTTTTGGTGGAGGCGGGAAGCTTAGCCCGCGCTTCATCGGCCCTTTCGTTATCAGAGGAAGAGTCGGTGACGTGATATACAGGCTAGACTTGCCACCTGCACTAGTGGGGGTCCACAATATATTTTATGTATCACAGTTGAGACGGTACTCGGCTGACCCTAGCCATGTGCTTGATCATTCGGAGATTGAGGTTGGGCCTTCTCTCAGCTATCCAGAGCAGCCAGTGGAGATAGTGGATCGACGGAAGAAGGTTCTGAGGAACCAGGTGATACCTTTGGTTCACGTCGTATGGAGGCATTATTCTCCAGGAGAGTCTACCTGGGAGCGAGAGGATGAGATGCGCAAGCGATACCCATATCTTTTGGACCGTGAGGTATGCTTTCTATCCTTCTCATCAGTTGCATTTCGCCTTTCAATTTTGAGGACGAAATTCTTTTAAGGAGGGTAGATTTGTCACTACCACATTTCTAGTTTGAGAGTATTTTTGTCATTTTTGAGGTTATTTGAATTTATTATAATTTATTTTAATTTATGAGAATTTTTAGGATTTATTTTGGAATTATTTGAATGATGGTTGACTAGGTTGACTAGCATTGACCTTGGTAGACTAACCTAGAAGCTAACCCTAGTTGTGTTTGGACTTGATTAGGTCATGTGACCCTAACCTAAAATTAAGTTAATTCCTAATAGGCCAATTAGAATTTAAGTTAGAATAGTTAAGTCATAAGCCATGACTTATGGTTGAACCACTAATTAGCAACTTAGCACATAGGGGCCCAAAGCCCAACCCACTAGCTAACCCTAACCCTAATTCATTCTATGGCCGGCCACACTAGCCTAGGGAATCCTATCCTATAAATACTCTCTTCCATTAGGGCTAGCCTCTTTAGGAAAGTTCATTTGGAAAGAGAGGTATGTACCAACTTCATTAATTCATAGAAAATCCAAATTAATTCCTTTTTCCCTCAAACAAATTGCAATAGATTTTAATTTAGGTATTCTTGATGTTGGTGTATTTTATTCTCAGTTTGATAGCAATTTGGTGAAGTTTAAGGAGCAAGGAGACACCCCCCTCTTTGGAGCTTTTTGAGGAATTTTGACACCTATAGGTAAATCCCTAAAACTCAATATTAGATGTTGTTATTATTGTATATTGACCTAGATCTAAGTGTCCCCTAGATAACCCTAGATTTTTGTAGGATCCATTTTGTGTCCTAAATGGACACGTATCAGCCCACTAGTTAAGGTGTTTGATGAAATGCCCCAAAGGGCATTTCGATGTGTTTTTCAAATTATTTCTGAATAAGAATTTGTGTTTTGATGTGGCTTACATGATTCTAGTCGACTGGGATTGATTTGGTGTCGTGTCGTATCGGTTTGGACACGTGCACACGCGGGTGCACATACGTACGCGAGCAGTGTACTTCCCCTGCTGCTCGGGGTCGTTTGCACGCAGCACATGCCACGTGGACACGTGCCACTTGGCACGGAGGTGGGGGCAACCACTGACAGGCCACCCCTTGAGTCTCACGACACCTCGTGTCATATCGGACACGAAATCTGCCGTGCATCAGATTTGTACTGACTGTGCACTTGCTGCCAGTGAGCACTGATACGGCTCGTTAAGTCTGGACACGACACACTAGGACCTAAAACAGGGTGACACAAACCTAGGTGGACACTAGGCGAACCACCCTGCACGAGGACACGACCCAATTCGTGTCGTGTCGGGTGCACGACACGCGTGCACACACGCACGAGACTGTACTGCTATGCAGTGTTCAGTTGAGCTCGATTCGAGTTTTATTTATTTGGACACGTTGTGTCATTGTGGTGGGACACGAACAACATGTTGGACACGAGCACATTACTGTCTATCATTGCCAACCAATAATTTCATAATTTAGTTGATTTTATGTATCATTTTCCAAATTATTCTAAAAACCTGATACATGTACTCAGTATTTTTCCAGTTTTCAATTTGGATTTTGGCATTCATTTTAGCTAGTTTAAATGTTATGAAATTACTTTTTAAGTCCCTAATGTTGTTCTCCTATATGTTTCCTAACTATATGTCAATTTTGGGTGATTTTGGTGGTGTTTTGATTTTGAAATGGAATGGACTGTTTTCAAAAATCTGAAATATGTAAACCTGAGATGGTGTGGGTTGAACTGAATTGATTTTCTTTTCTTTTTACTGAGATTGTGTTGATATCCCGTTAAATGCTAAACCTGGGAATCCATCACTGTATGCATTTACTAATGTGATTTCCTTTCCTATATTTTTCTGAGAACTGTCATTGGTATTGAACATCAAATCTGAGATTAAGTGCATTGAGAGTTGTCCTTGGTTGAACTCAAATATGAGTTTTAGTCTATATGAGAACTGTCATATGGGTTCACTATTTTCCCTCGTAAGCACACACTTCACTGTTTGCAGATTCTGTACACACACACACATTTTCCTATCACTCTAACACAGTCCACTCACACACACAGGTTCATTCCTCTCACTCACAGCTCTCACACACTCTATTTTCTGTACATACACAGTTAACTAAGACACACTCTAGTATACACATTCACTAACGTACACACATTCACATGAATATGGACCCTCTATCACACACTAGTCACTCTCCCTATTGCCTCACTCTTCTAACTCTCAATCTTCCTATCTTCCTATGTATATATATATATATATATATATATATATATATATATATATATATATATATATATATATATATATATATATATATATATAATGTAATGTATATAATATGTATGTGTATATAATATGCATCTAAAGTATATTATGTATTATGTAGGTATCATATATATTATAATATGTGTGTGTGCTATTATATATATATTATATATATGTATGAATGGTATACATATAGGTAGCCATGTGTTTATATATATATGTATGTGTTATGTGATATCCATGTGTAGGCCTAGATGCAATATAGGTTGTGTGATGTTGGTTTTGACTTGTGTTGTATAGGTTGTGTATGGACTTGGTATACTAGCATAGGCTAGTTTAGCCTTGATTAGACTAGTATAGACTTGTTTAGACCTAGTTTGGCTGGTTTGACCATAGTTGACCTAGTTTGACTTCTAGGGTTGACCAGAGTTGACCAAGAGTTGACTTTGGCCTAGATTGACCTAGATTCATGTCGAGTGCATAGTAGAACTTCATTTTACCATTCTGGACATGTTATGACTTGTGCTGTTCTAAATAGGAGCCAGACACCACTTCTCGGACAGTACTTTTATCTTGGACGCTCAGATACCAGGCGAGTATATTCTCTGATCATTTTATATCCTGTTTAGAATTATTTTCCTATTTTAAATTACTTTACTGGATACTGTCACGTTGGTCACATGGATTAGTACTATATGGATCCCTTCTTGAGATGTTATCCCCTCAGGGAGCATCGTATACTATATGTTCTGTACGTTTCACTTACATGGTGTATCACTATGCTTCACGGTTTATTGATCACTTGTGATATATACTTTCATGATCACAAAGTCTTCCTTGAATCACCCATTTATGGGCATTCCTAGAATCACCCATTTATGGGCCTTCCATGTATCACCCCTTGTGGGCCTTTGCATGGAATCATAACATAACCTGGCTGGATCCTTGTGTATTGATTGGGGGTACGGGGGAGTAGAAGTAGACATGTGAATAATATCCAAGTAGTATCTCACCTGATCACCTCCGTAGTGTCTCATCAGAATCTCCTATGCCATTCACATGTTTATATTGTACTCTGACTCACTAGCCACTGATAGTTCTCTATTTACAGTATATATTTCCATTACAGCTTTCTCTGTTTACATCCTGTACTTTCTTTCAGTTCCTGTATCTTACTTTACTGCATGATTATATTTTCTAACCTGCTATGAATTGTTGAGATGTATTGTGCTCGCTCCTGTCCTGACTGGACCTGTTGAAAATATTACAGAGGACGAGGAGGAGGCCTATGTGGATACCTATTACGGTGCTACCTTAGATGAGATGTTGGACCTGGACCAGCAGCAGGTCCCACTAGCAGCGGATGACACACCTCTAGACTAGGATGTTTCATTTACATTACTCTCTGGATGATTCTATATATTTGATACTTGGGATATGTACTATCTTAGACACTTAGACTCTCTGTTTGTACTTGTGGATTTCCTTTCCTTTCAGCAATATTTATCTATCTATCTTTCTATCTTATCTTCTGCCTTAGTTGTGATTGAGTTTAGTTTCTGCTATGTCACCCCCATTCGGGGAGTATAAACTGTTTAGCATTATATTGTTAGATGTTGTGACCAAGGAGAGCGTTCTTCCGCCGACACTGCGGCGTAGGCTGGGCTTTGTTATGTTCTCGTACCCTCACAGTGGGTGCGGGTCGTGACTTCAGGTATTGTTCTTCCCACCTAATGCCTAGTGTCGTCATCTCTATGACCAATAAAAACCTCTAGTAACTGCCAAGTCTTATAGTATGAAATTCTATTGGCAGTTATTCCTATCCGTCGCACACTCCGTACGTATCGGTGGCCAGCCGACTATGCGGGTACTTGTCCTACATGTGACTCACAACATGTGATAAAGCAAATGTCAAGGCCGTATGAGATATACCAATACCTCATCATCAATGGGTGGTCACTAGGCTAAGTCCATGCAAGAGTAATAAACAAAAGCAAGAAAACGACCGATAGAGTCGCTTGCACCCAAGTGTGACTTGGACGCACAGTTTTAGAATAGTAACAACAATAAAAATGCTAAAACTAAATAACTGAAAATAAGAATATGTAAATTACAGAGAAGGTGGCAAGGTATCTTGCCTGACAGTGCAGAAATAGCAACTCCAAGCAATCAGTCACATCAGCAATAAATCTCAAAGTCCACGACCGGCTTCAGATGCTGAAACAAACATCAAGAACATTCCCGGTGTAAATGATATATCTAGAAAATGCCTGTCAAAAAGTCCAATTCTGGAACATAGGCAAAATCAAAATTTTGGGTCAAAACGATGTCCGCCGTTGGACTCATTTTACACCGGAACGTGTGCCAATGTCTACGGTCTTTAAAGTCATCAAACTACATATCTACGGATCCGATTTGAGGAGAAGAACCCAATGGTATGTCCAATTTTGGATTTCGATGAGCCGTACACAATTTTGTCCGTTGGATCGGATCACGGGCCCGCGAAATTATTGTTTCGATCAACCCTCTTAGAATCAGACGAAACTTGGCATACAAGACCAAAATTTTAATCCGGTCCTGCTGGCACAAATTTCATCTCAATACGGCAAACATATACGAAGTTATGGTCAAGTTTGCAAAAGGTCGATACGGGAGTATCTCGACGGATACATACTGATTTTGTCGCGCATGCATAACGAAATCAAGTTCCGTCAGTTCCCACACGTCGGCAACATCTATATGCGCCTTTCGATGCATATAGTACACGACCACGTCGCCCAGTTTGTCGGGACACACGCCGTATCAGGAAAATTTCTAAGTTTTTAATGTTTTTAACCTAATTCTTTTCACATAACTTTAATGACTGATATAATCTTGCATAGTAATTAATATGCAAAACTAAAAGCTGCATTTTAATCTCAGTTATTTTGACTTTAACTGTGTGAAGTTGGTTTTCGAAATTACGAACTGGTTTGGTCGATATCGGCCTGCCAAGTTGTGGGTTGGGACTGCCAAGCATAGTTCAGTTAACATGGTTTTTCCTCGATTTCTCGAGTATTTTTTTTATCGATTCTAACATGATTTGATTCGATACTAGATACAGGGATTAAAGATGGTTATATGGTCACTCGATAGGACTTAATTAATCGAAAAATGATTAAGTATTAATGAAGAAATCGTTGTTCGAAGGTGTGTACCTTGCAGTCGAACACAGGGGGGTTGGCCCTGCTTGCGGTCGGCCTGGAATGGCTGGCGGCAATCAACGGCGGCTGCAGGCGATCGACGGAGGCGCGCGGGGTGTAGGGTCGTGCTGGAGTCGATCCTCGGGGTGGGAGCGAAGGTTCGATGCAACTTCTCGATAAATTTCTAGGGTTCGATTTTTAAGTATTTGTTGTTATAGTGAATTTGAATTCCAATCGAGATTCGGATTCGAATGATAGGATTTAGTTTGATTCAAGGCTGGATAGGAGTCTAGCGAGGGAGAATCTCATTGGGATCGTATTGCAGTTTATTTGAACGGATTTGGTTCTAGATTTGGTGAGTTTCGAATTTTTGAAACTCAAGAGACTTAATCTCTTACGCAGGTTTGGCCGAGCTTTTGCTCGGATTGGGGGAGAACGGGAATAGTACAAGCACTGTTCCAACAGAGTGTTGTTCTTTTCTTCTTTTTTTTTTGCTTTTCTATATATGTTTTATATATATATTTTATATACATCTAAGTATATAAATTACCTAAGGAATATAAACTAGATAAAAATTACTCAAAAATTTCTAGAAAAAAATAATAAAAATATTATAACTAATATTACAATTATTTTGAGGTATACTTTTATTGTAGAAATTTATACAAGTTTAAGCATCCATATATATATATATATATATATATATATATATATATATATATATATATATATATATATATATATATGTATAGATATATGTATATATATATATATATATATATATATATATATATAAAATATATATATTTTATATATATATATATATAAATATATATATATATATAAAAAATATTATATAAACTAAATAAACTAATAAATTAGTATAACTAACTATTACAAAAAATATAACTAACTAAAAAAAATATAACTAAATAAATTAGTATACTAAATTAACTAAATTAGTATAACTAATATATATATATATATATATATATATATATATATATATATATATATATATATATATATATATATATATATATATATATATATATATTTTGTTTTGAACAGCAGACTTTTATTGAAAATATAGGCGCAAAATGCCGAAGCCTATACAAGTAAGCGCGCAAAAGCGGCCGGAAGCCAGAAAGCTAAAACAGAAAGCAAAAGGCGTGAAACACATGCGCAACAAAAGAAGGAGGTGGAAGCACCGGCCTAGGCCAGGGTCTCCCAGAACTGGTTGGAGACGTGAGAGCACCGCCTCCTCACCTTGAAGCATTGTCTGATGACTTCCTGGTAAATCTGGGGAGGGGGGAGTTGGCGCCCTTTATAGTAGAATTTGTTCCTGTTCTTCCAGAGCACCCAAATGCCAGCGGCTGCTACGATCTGATGTCCGTGAGAGTGGGACCAGGAGGCCAAGAGATCGTAGAAGCCCCCGGTTGGTTGTCCCATGCGGAGCTTGAGATAAAGCTTGGACCACAAGCCTACGGCCAGATCCCTTGAAAGCAGGACGTGTTCGGCGGATTCCAAGTTGTGCTCCTCGCAGCAATGGCATTTAGAGGCAAGGCTGAATCCCAATGTCCTGATGCTGTCGCCCGTCGGAATCTTGCGTCGGAGTGCTCGCCATATGAGGATGGACCATTTGATGGGGATGCAAGCCTGCCAGTAATTGGCGAAGACCAAGTTCGGCACCCCGCCCCCTCTGACAATACGTCTGGCGGACTCCAAACTGAAAGTCCCATCGGGGTTGGGGGACCATTTCCAAGTGTCGGGCGTGTTGGAAATCCGCATATTCGCAGCTAGAAGACGGATGGCCGCCGGCTGGCCAAGCCAATCACTGACCTTCCTCCAATTCCAACCGGAAGTGTCCTCCCACAGGTCTCTAATGATGCACCCCTGAGGCGTAAGAATGTTGGGCTGGATGATCTCAGCTCCTAACCACCGCTCTTGACAGGCCATGGATGAGCCGTCCCCCAGATGAAGGTGGATTAGAGGTTCTGTGATGGTGCGTCCCCGAGTGATGCGACGCCAAGAAGACGAGGATCTGTTGTTAGTGTTCGCCTCCGACAGGTGAGAGAATCTAGAGTATCTAGCTCTCATGAACTTTGTCCATAAGGAGGTCTCGGTGCGCAACTTCCACCAAAGCTTTAAGGAGCAAGCGTCCACGATGTGGGCAAGTCTGCAGAAGCCCAGGCCACCATTGTCTGTGGGTTTGGCCATCGATTCCCAGCTGGCCCAATGATGTTTGTCTTTGCCATCGCTATGACCCCAGAAGAACTTGGCAAAGAGAGATTCGAGAGAGTGTAGCACCTTCTTAGGGGGGAGCAGACGGCCATGGTGTACATCGGGATGGACGATAACACGTGCTTGATGAGGATCGTTTTACCTCCCGGGGATAGGGTGGCATTGTGCCATCCAGTGATAAGTTTACGGATGTTTCCAGCAATGTGGTCATATATTCCAGCGTTGGCCCTGCCGTATACCAGCGGGCAGCCGAGGTAGATGAAGGGGGGGTAGGCGGTTCTGAAAGAGGTCTTGTTGGTGAGCAAGGAGGAGTGGGTTCTGTCTGCTTTGTGATGCGTGTAGATGACGCTCTTGTTATTATTGACACGCTGACCTGAGCAGTTAGTATACCTGGCGATCGTGCTCAAGACCACCTCTATCGAACCGCAGTCTCCCGCAGAGAAGATGAGGATATCGTCCGCGTAAGCCAGGTGGGTGATGAGGGGGCATCCGGTGGTAGAGTGGAAGTGATTGAAGCCGGCCTTACTGGGCATGCGGTTGAGGTTTCTGCTGAGAGCTTCAGCCGCAATAATAAAAATGGTGGAGGATAGCGGGTCCCCTTGTCTGACCCCGCGGGTAGAGCGAAAGAAGCCTGCTGCCTGACCGTTGATCACGATGGAGAACCACGCGTTGTTGATAGATCTGAAGACGATGTCAATCCAAGTTTCAGAGAAGCCAAAGGCCCTGAACACCCATATCATGAATTGCCAGTCCAGACGGTCGTAAGCTTTTTCCATATCCAGTTTGATGGCAACGTTCCCCCCCTGGACGGGAATTTCATGCACGTGATCATCTCTTGCGCCAGAAGGATGTTGTCAGTAATGTTACGCCCTTTGACGAACCCGCTTTGTTCTTCGGAAATGATCTTGGGGAGAAGGTCGGACATCTGATTGGCAATGATCTTGGATATGATCTTGTTGGTGAATGTGCAGAGGCTGATCGGACGAAAGTCCTTGAAGGTTTTCGGGTTGTCTTTTTTGGGAATAAGGATGATGTTGGCGCTGGAGATAGCAGAAGGGTATCTGGCCCCTTGGAGAAAGGCCATGGTGGCTTCAAGAAGGTCGTTTTTAATGATGTCCCAGCAAGCTTTGAAGAAGACACCGTTGAACCTATCAGGCCCCGGGGCGCTTTGCTCGTTGATGGACCAGACCGCAGCTTTGACCTCCGCTTCATTAATGGTTGCTAGAAGATTCTCATTGTCTTGATCAGTGATGAGAGGGGGTATGACCGACAAAAGCGTCTCATCTCTAAAGACTCGCTCCTTGGTGAAAAGACTAGAGAAGAAGGCCACGGCTGCGACCTGGATCCCAGCTTGGTCGTCAATCAAGTTGCCGTTGTCGTCGAAAATTCGATGTAATGTTAATTTGTTCCTGCGGCCTTTAACGCAAGCATGGAAAAACTTGGAGTTGCGGTCGCCGTCGGTGTCCCAGGTCAATCTGGCTTTTTGCTTCCAGAATTCATTCTCCACTCTCAACCTAGATTTAAGCAGAGCTCTGGCGAGGTTAAGGGAAGAACGGGTCTCCGCGGAGTTGGAAATGGCAAACGAGGACTCCGCACGGGTGATGTCGTCCTCCGCCTCGCGAATGGCTTGGAAGATATCGCCGTAAGCTTCTCTGTTCCAAGAAGATAGGGCTTTACGCGTGGCTTTGAGCTTAGCCGCCATCCGGGACAAGGGGTCAGGGTCTGAGACGGAATTCCAAGCCGAAGCAACGACGTTTTGGAAATGCAGGTGGTGGCGCCAAAAGTTGAGGAAGCGGAAAGTTTTCTTGTTGCCTGTGTGATTACTTTTGATTTGGACAAGAAGAGGGGAGTGATCCGATTCGGTGGAGTTGAGGTGGAAGAGGTTGGTGATCAGGCCCATGTCGGACCATCCGTCGTTGATCATCGCCCGATCTAGTCGGGAGTACTGGCGCCTATGGCCTTCTTGCTTGTTGCACCAGGTGAAAGTGCTGCCGATGAAGGGGATTGGGGTAAGGTTTCCGTGAAAGGTGAAGTTGTTGAAATCATCCATTGCTGGCTTGGAGGGAGGGCGCCCCCCGGACTTCTCTTCAATGCAAGCTACCGTGTTGAAATCACCTATGCAGAGCCACGGCATGCCCTGCGGATGTATCCTCAAGAGGTCTGCCCATAGCTGTCTACGCGCAGGGGTGTCGCAGCTGCCATGAACCGCGGAGATGACGGATCTGGACTTAAGAACCGGGTGTTCAACCCAGCAAGTGAGAGCCTGGGGAGAGTCGTGGATGATGCCGAATTAGAATTCTTGAGCAAGAAAAATCCAGATGTCGTTGCCGCCCGCTATCGCGTACGGGAAGCCTAATTTGAGTTGAGTGGCTTTGAGTCTTTTTTGAGGGTTTTTAGGTTCGATAATGATTAAGAGGTCGATGCGGTGTATCTTCTTGAGACTTAGAATTCTGTTCATCGATGATTTGTTCCCGAGTCCTCTAACATTCCAGGAGATGATGTTAAGCATCAGATGGGGACGGGGGGTGGGATTGGTTGTGCTTCGAGGCGGACCTGGTTGTCCTTGCCGTCGTCTGCTTTTGTTTGTTTTTGTTTTTCTTGTCTGCCTTT
>JANAVB010003438.1:110000-230000 GCA_029216955.1 Iris pallida
ATCAACCCACGATCACGCCGTCTGCATGTGCCTACACTCTATGCGCCCAAAGTAGGACTATGTGCCCACATGAAAATCAGTGTATTTTTTTATATGGGCGAATAACATCATTCCAGCAAGAAAATGACTATAAAAAGGGGTCTCATACCTCTTCAAAAGACAAAACGAAGAGCATTTCAAGAGCCAAATTGCTGCCCTTCTTGCCAGTGAGCCAAGAGTTAGCAATTTTCTTAGATTTTCTTCCATTTTTGTAATCGGAGTGTCAATGGAGTAAAGGAGCAACTGCCGCTCGATCTCCATCGTCCCATTCCCCAGAATTCTTTTTGTACTCGGGATCCTCAGCGCAGGATCTCTCAGGCGTATTCAATTTATGGTGCCTCGCACCAATAAGAAAAGACATCATTTCTATTTCTTTTTTGTGCGTGTCCACAAAAATAGCGACTCTGCTAGGGACTACCTTTTCCTCCGACGAAAAGGTGGTGATGCAATCCGATACCGATAAAGTGGGGAGCACTCAGAAGATGTTGATCGTAAAGTTCGATCAGTAGGCATTTGAAGAGATGCTCTCGAGGGATGGCTCTACTCCCTTCAAACGGTGAAGCCAAACAAGTCTCACAAGACTTGGCTTTCGAAGGCTCGTGGTGCATATCCTGCCAGTGTCATAGAAGATATGAAACCGAAGGACTCTGTCACGTGGGTGCATAAGCCTTCCACGTGGGTGCATAGAGCTCCTCTGTGGGCGCATAGCTCTGCCACAGAGGCTCCTGACATGAAGAAGGCGCATACCGTTCCGGGCTCTACTAGCCCAGCGACTTCTTTCTTGTGCAATCAACAACAGAGTGTGCAATGCTCGAGACTTGGCAAATAAAAATACTACGATGCCAAGAATCAAAGTGTTCGATGCTCTGGGCAAACACAACAAGGCTCACAAACGAATAAGGCAAAACTAGAAGAAAACAGCTCTGCTTTACGAAGCATACGCCCAAAGCTATGCGCCCAATAGGGTGTGTGGGCGCATAACTCTGGCCAGAAGACTTCTGTCTTCGATAGACTATGTGCACAGGATCATGCGCCCAAGGCTATGCGCCCAAGCTCTACTGACCCATACTATGTGCCCACATCCAGAAAGCTCAGACATGCTGCCAGGACTTCTGTGAAATATGCGCCCAAAGGTAGACTCCATGGTCTATGCGCCCACAGCAAAAAGATAGGCCCCAACGTGTATAGCATGGGGCTGTCTTCAAGGTCATCACGAAACTTAGGTGTGGGGGTTGTCCCTGCACGTGAACTAAGTCCGGATGCGCCAACTCCCCTTACAAACCCATATGCAAAGCTCGGCGATGCATGTGACATAGGTTTTAAGGCAAAACTCCCTTCCGCTGATTTATGCTATATGATAAATCATAAGCATAAAACGAGAGAGGATACGACAATTCATGGCGTACATTCGTGCACCAGTATTGTTATCAATTTTTTGCTGCTCTAAAGCAACGAGAGTGCCTCAGAGGCAGTCCGTGTTTCGACGACTGTATCGTTCTGATGATGAAAAGATGCTATGTGTTTCATCCAATATAGCTTCATGGGGTCCTCCTTACGGGAGTCCCAATCAAAGAAGGTGGACCCCGAACCCAACTTTTTTTCTCAGTTCTGCAAACAGAAGAAGAAGAAGTCTGCCAACAGATAGCCAGCGAGCTGTTACATCTGAAGGATTCTATATGGGTACTCGGTCAAGGACAAGATTCCGTATAGATAACAAGGACTCCCAAGTTGGAGGTAATGATCGTTCAACTGGGGGTAGTATTCCCTTAGAGTCTGAAGCAGATGATCTTCACACCGGCGGTAGCCTTCCAGATGACGATGATCTCTTCGACTCTGACGGTGACTATCTACCTCCTATACCTGAAGACGAGGGACTTTTTAACTCAGAGACAGACAGTATCAGCACTAGTTGTACTGTCTCCTTTATTTATCCTCGCATGTTATCTACGTACATGGCAGATGGAGGGAGACCTGAAGAAGCCAGTAATCAGACCAACAAACGGCTCGAGAGTCTTGAAACAATATTTCCAAGATCATTGATCTGCTTACCAGTATCATGGCAGTCCAAACCGCTGGGGCTGTTCCTCCACCTCAACCAAAGGTCTCAGCTTATGTTAGCCGAGCTCATAGCAACAACCATCCTTCACTACAGAAGGAGTATCATTTCGTTGCGTCTCTTCCAAATCTTCTAAATACTGGGGGTGGTCCTTCACCAACTTTGTCTGACAACTGTACAACAGCCGTTTCTTAACATCTGCTCAATCAACATGATGCAATTGATTCTTTTGTTGCCCGTCTCGATACCATCTCACACAAAGACGAGCTTCAGAAGATGGGGATATCTCAACCTTATCCTTCTGAATGGGAGAATGCTACTTGCCTTCCTAACTATAAGCCACTGACGCTAAACTCATTTGACGGGATGACTTCTCCTCGCCAACACATGACATATTTCAACACACAGACTCTACACTTACCCAGGGACGATCTATTCTTGTCAAAGCTGTTTATTAGCACCTTGCAGGGGGTAGCTTTTGAATGGTTCTGTAGTCTGCCTGACAGTTGTATTAATTCCTTTAAAGATTTGGAGAGGTTATTCCTCAACAGGTTTTATGAGAGTGGCATGCACGTTAGTATGTCCACCCTCATCGAGACCAAGCAAAGGAGGATTGAGTCTGTTATTGCTTTCATCGAACGCTTCAAGCGACTAGCATTGAAGATGCCCTTCGGTATACCAGACTCAGAACTTATGGATACTTATCGATATAACTTCCTTTCTATAGTGAAGTTCTGTCTGGGTATACATAAGTACGATACATGGCCTACTTTCAATAGGGTCGCTGATGCTGCTGAAAATGACGTCCCTAATATATAATTACTGGGGTTGAAGACACCCAAATCTGAAGACAAAGGCAAGCACCCTCAAATCATCCCTGTCCGTGGGGGTAAAGGTAAAGAAGTCTTGAAGTTTGACACTTCCAAGGGAGCTTCCAATTCTCAGGGCGCTCCTGACAAACCTAAGGAGACTTTCTCCTTTGACGAGGAAGATGTTATTACCATTTTTCATACATTGATGAAGGGTAATAAACTGACATTGCCTCCACCACGACGTCCTGCAGAGGCAAACAAACTCAACGATCCCAAGTACTGTCTTTATCATCAGTATGTACACCACTCTACCAAGGATTGTACCGTCCTGAAGAAGAAGATACAATAGCTTATCGACAGCCAAGTGATCAACCTCGAAGCTGAAGACAAGGTCATGTCTTCTAACATGATCTCTCTTCAATTTGGTGACTTTCCTCCCACAGAAGTCCCAGACAGCGTAGTCCTAATCCCCAAGGCAATAATGGAAGTCATCAACCTGCCGCCAGCTCGTAACTCAATCTTGGTGCCACTTACGACTAAACGTGGTGAGATCATGTTGGTCCATCCGGACCTTGTGCAAGAAATGATACAGGGGGTGGTATCTTCCAAAGTAAAGAGGGGCAAAAAATACAAATCATGTTATATGGTGTCTTCTCCCATTTACGAAGTTCTATCTGGCGAGACGCGATCCGGGAATGCTTACCTACGGACTTATGACCCCACACAAGAAGAAGCAGTACCTTTTCAAGCTTCTGTTACCCCTAGAAGTTCAGAAGTCGGTCCATCTAAGCCCTCAACTACCGACAAAGCCAAACAGAAGGATACGCAATTTGATAAGTCTCTGAAGGCACCAACTTCCGAAGGCATGGATCGGCCTTACAACTTTGACATACTGGCACAGCTGGCCAATACACCTGCCAGGTTATCTTTGTTCGATCTATTGAGACTCTCCAAAGAGACGCAGAAGGCCTTAAGTGAGGCATTACTACATGCCGACTCCTATCTCGCTGAAGTCAAAGACCCTGCTGAAGATCCCGTCTCCTGTCCTCTCTGCCACAGCACTATGGAAGTGGTGCCTAACATCACCTTTTTATAGGAGGACATGCTAATAAAAACAATCGTCATGATATACCTCTGTACTATATAGGGTATATCGAGGCGATTAAGGTGGATCAGATGCATATCGATCCAGGTTCCTCCCTCGACATCATTCATAGAAGTTTACTCCAAATTCTAGGGATCTCTCTACACAAGCTATCTGCAACCAATACAACTATCATGGCTTTCAATACTGGAAGAAGCCATCCGCTGGACAAGATCTGTCTCAAGTGCCAGATTGGCGATCTCCGAACAGAGGTTTCTTGCTATGTAATCGATACCAATATATCCTACAATGTCTTATTGGGACATCCGTGGATACACGAGAACGCGATCGTTCCTTTTACACTTCACTAGTGCTTCAAGTATGTCAACGGTGGTGGCATCGTAAAGACGGAGTTTGCCGATGTCGATCCTTTTAAGGGCATTGAAGCCTACTACGGAGATTCAGTACTTTATCAATCTCAGCCTCCCAAAGACGACGGTAATGAAGCTGAAGTTAATTCATCTGCCAGTTATGGTCCCCTGATTATCCGAGTCAAAGGACATACTACTCCAAAAAGTACTCCAAAGTCTCTCACAATTTGGGTTAAAAAGAAGAATCCTGATAAGGTCAAACCCTTGACCATCACTCTCCGCAAAACACCTCGGGTAGAACCTACTGTAGTCCGTCCTCCCAATCCTGAAGAGTTACCCTATATGGCAAACTTGGCCAAGTCTGTGGCTCCTGTTCCAGACAATGATCCCCTCAATAAATATATCAATACTCAAAATAATGTACCTATAGTGGATGATGTTATCCCTGAAGAAGAACTTACATATTTTCTAAGTAAATGTTTATCTTTGGATTACTCCTATGTCTACCAATCTGTAAACCAGTACATAGATACGATATACGCCCTAGAGCATAGCATAGGACCACATACCTGCATGTCGATCACAACGTCTCGTCTACGAGAAAAAGTCTGGCCAGAAGATATCTACTACTTCATCGTTCCAGCTAGAAAGAAGGGTGAAGAATTGATCATCTTTGGTCGAATAATTGGCAAAAGAAAGTTCATTCTGGACTCTACTTCTCCCAATCACAACACTGAAGCTGACTATGACTCTAGAAAAATGCAACTTTACCGATATAGTTGGCAAGCAAAGAATATCCTCCAGAACATGGGATATGATATAAAAAGCGACCAAGGTCTAAACTACGGTCAAGGACGACGATTGCTAACACGTTACTTTGTTCCTTCCGGCAAACCTGAGAACTATTATCAACAAAACGGTGTTGGTTTGGGTTACGTTACTCCTCCAACAACTCTTAAAAGATCAGATGTCAAAGCAGATCGTTGTTTTCATTCTTATGATTCCTGCCTCTGGGATTCAGACTCCAGCATTGGAGTCATGTTCAAAGCAACTTTGTCCGTAAATATGGTGTCAGTTGACCAAATTTCAGACGATGTCCATTCGATTAAGCTTGAACAATGGGCTCAAAAGATGGATACTAGGTGGGAGTTACTTTTTGAACAACTTGAACCACCTACTGAAGACGAAGTCATCCAAGTTAATTTAGGAGATGAATCATCTCTTAAACCAATCTTCATCAGCAAAAGTCTGTCTAGTGAAGAACAAAAATCTCTTATACAGCTTATAAGAGAATACATTGACGTCTTTATATGGAACTATCAAGACATGCCAGGATTGTACCCTAAATTTTCTATGCATCGCCTAAATATCTCGTCCAAAGCTAAGCCAGTGAAGCAGCAACAACGACGATTCTGACCAGATATCATGGAGGCCATTGAGAGTGAAGTCAAGAAGCTTATTCTAAGAGGGTTCATTCGCGATGAACAACACCCTGACTGGGTCGCTAACGTTGTGCCAGTTATGAAAAAAAATAGTAAAGTTTGAGTTTGTATCGATTACCATAATTTGAACTCTACATGCCCGAAAGATGAGTTCCCTCTACCGATCACTGACGTAATGATCGACAATACTTACGACTTCGAGCGAATGTCCTTCATGGATGTGTTCTCAGGCTATAACAAGATCAAGATGTTTCCCGACGATAAAAAACACACATCTTTTCGAATACCGTTGGGGGTATACTGCTATACGGTGATGCCCTTCGGATTAAAAAATGCAGGAGCGAAATACCAGCGAGCTATGAACACAATTTTTCCGGATCATTTGCACAAAATGGTGGAATGCTACGTAGACAATATCGCAGTTAAAAGTTGTCACAAGGACAACCACCTCTAAGATTTGAGAACGGTGTTCGAACTAATACTTACACACCAACTCAAGATGAATCCAACCAAGTCATTTCTGGAAGTCTCCAGCGACAAATTCCTTGGTTTTGTTATCACTTCAAAGGGTATACATCTTGATCTGGAGAAATTGAAAGCTATCCTCGATATGCATCCCCCAAGAAATCTTAAAGAGCTATGCAAACTTCAAGGAAGGCTAGCCTACATCAGAGGATTCATTTCAAACCTTTCTGGAAGGTGTTAACCGTTTACTCAGCTCATGAAGAAAAGAGTATCTTTTGTCTGGACTGAACAATGTCAATGCGCATTTGACGACATCAAGAAGTATCTCACAAGCCCTCCAGTATTGGTGGCTCCAATAATGGGAAAGCCCTTCTTACTATATGTCCGCGCTATGGACTATTTCCTTGGTGCCCTATTAGCTCAGAAGAATGAATGCGGCCATGAACATGCAATCTACTACCTCAACTGCATGATGGTGGGTGTCGAGTACAGATACACACCTATGGAAAAGAAATATCTAGCACTGGTATTTGCTATCCAGAAGACACGCCACTATGTGTCTGGGCAGACTATCTACATCATATCTAAAGTCAATCCTCTCAGAATACTCATGACTAAACCGGGTTCTCTTAATTTCCGTTTAGCTACATGGGCAATGCTGTTGACTCCATACGATATGTTGTTCATCCCTCAGAAGGCAGTAAAAGGCCAAGCGTTAGCTGATTTCCTAGCAGCTCATCCGATGCCAGAATCTTCCAAACTCTACAATAAAATCCCGGATGAAGTAGTAGAGTCTAACACTGCAACTGAGAAAATCCCCATTTGGCGAATGTTTATTGATGATGCATCAAAAACAGGGCCTAAAGGAAATATCGTTGCCGGAGTACGCATCGTGCTTGTGTCACCTGACCATCTGGTTATACACCGTGCATATTCTCTCGTGGAACCCTGTACTAATAATGTGGCCGAATATAATGCCCTACTGATCGGCCTTCAACTGGCAAAACAACTGGTCATTGACTATCTAGAAGCTTACGATGATTCTAAGCTAATAGATAGTCAGGTTTGTTGGCCCATTGGTCATGGTCAAACCTGATTTTAATAATTGATCAAACTCTGTCTCGATATACATGCAAGTTAATTAAGATGTTTACCTATGACGTTTTGGATACTGTTCAATGATGGATATCTACTATGTTCAAGACTGAAGCTGTCTGAAGCTGTTTGCCACTCCGAATGTATTTTCTTTAAAGCAATATAATTTTTTATTTTATTGAGTCTAGGAATACATTGTACACCAAGTCGTACTGGCAAATAGGCTGTCCGGAATCATTTTTCAAAATCATCCTATCCTTTTAGAAATGACATATGTTTTTGAAAAACATCCTATTTTACAAAAAGCTTCTGAAGGATTTTTCAAAAAGCCAAAATAATTTTTCTCAAAATCAACTGGCAGAACCTTAGCAGAACTCGGCCAGAGTTCGGCCAAGTTGAACGTTATGTGAACGTTTAATTTTGAACTTGGTCATCCTTCAGTTGCGCTTTGTTACAAAGAGCTCTGTCAGAGTTCTGCCCGAATTCTGCCAAAATTCTGTCTTTAGAAAAACTATAAATAGAGGTGGATTTCGATCATTTCAAAATACCAATTCACTTTCAATCTCTTCTCTTCTAAAGCTTACATTTTCTCCAAAGACTTCCTAAAAGCTTTCATTTTCAAATCCCTAGCCAGTTACAATTCTTTAGTCGATTTGGCAGAGCGGTACGTCTCGAAGTTTCAGAGCGGTTGTAATCAGAGGCTTGATTGAAGATACAACTCTTCACAATTGAAGTTGGTCGAGTTCTTCGTATCAAAGCTCGCGTTTATAGAAGTTGTAAGGACTTCGTATGAAAACTTACAGAATTTTCCAATAGTGGATTCAACTGTAAGCTAGAGTTCTTCCGACTGGACTAGTCCTTACGAGAGGGAAACCAGTATAAATCTCGGTGTTTGCGTTTGCCTTCTGATCACTTTTTCATTACTGTCATTTACTTTGTGATTATTTTTATATCTGTGATCTAACTGCTAACGAGATTTTTAATTAGTAATATTCTGTTGCCTACTCTATTCACCCCCCTCTAGAGTATTCTGCTTTACGATTTCGTTCCTACAATTGGTATCAGAGCAGGTTATACAGTTAAATCAAGGTAAAATTGCAGTTATATTTAATTGTTATATAGATCACAACATTACACATGGCAACTGTGAAATTCACAAGTGAAGGCCAAGCCACAAACAGACCTCCACTGTTTGACGGCACAAATTACACTTATTGGAAAACATGTATGAGTTTCTTTTTGAAATCTCTTGATTTTGACTTATGGTCTGTAGTTATTGATGGCTATAAAAAGCCCCCTCGTATTAATGTTGATGGAGTTTTAGTTGAAAAAGCCCGTGACAAATATACAGAGGAGGAAAAAAAAAGGCCAGTCTTGATGCACGTGCTATTAATGCTTTATTTTGTGCTTTAGACAGAACTGAATTCAACATTGTTTTCCATAAATAAATTCACTTTATTTATTTTGTATCTGAGAAAATTACAACTGTAGGAATCTAATCTAGAAGACGATTACTTTATCCCTTGGACGATGCGATGAAGAAAACTCGAACTTCGAAGAACTTGGACAGCAACTGGGCAATCTCTCTGTTCTCTCTGAAATTGACTGTAGTGTCTGATGAAGATAAAGAAACTCTCTTTTATAGAGTTATGGATAACTGTTCCGAAGCATACGCTCAGTCAGTTACTTGACGTGTGCATAACTACAGGGACGCGTGGCGAATTATGGTGGAGACACGTTGGAGTGCGGTTGAAAGTAGTGGGATATATCTAGGAGAGATTGGTGGCATGGATGCCACGTTGTATAACTTCTGGATGAGTGGGTAACTGAGTACAGGACATGTGAGAACGTGTGTTGACTGTACGTTAAAAATCATCCTGGATACCTTTGCTGTGATATGCTGTCTTTGAAGAGGAGTCATACGCTAGCTTTTGAAGGCACATGTCTTGCATACGCTGACTTGGATCATATAAAGCTGATACGCTCACTTGATTGGGAAGGAGTCGTATGGGGTCCATACGCTCACTTGGATGGCAAGGAGTCGTATGGGGTCCATACGCTCACTTGGTGGAAAGCCGTATAGATTGAAGGAGTAGACACGTGGCTGTTCTCAATCTTCTCAAACACGCCATATCTTCAAATACTGATAAATATTTCTTGAGCGTCGTACTGCAGATATGATGGCTGACAGACTGTCAGAAATGACAGTAATGATGGCTCTTTATTTATGATGGCTGCTGAGCTGTCCTCGTAAGAGACAAAATCAATTCTCGAAAACCTATACGACTGCTAATCTTCATAGGGCAGCTGTCTTTGCACGAAAGATGAAGTGTCAGATTCATCCTTCATTAAATACATACTTTGCTGTCATCTCAAGAAATATTAAAATATTTACTGAGCGTATGGCCTTTAGATGAGCGTATAGCCTTGGCTGAGCGTATGGCCTTGAGCGTATGGCTTTGACTGAGCGTATGGCCTTGAGCATATGACTTGGATTGAGTCTTATGTCAGCGTGTCATAATTTTCACACCCTACAAGACCCCCTTCAAAGTTTTTGAACTTTATGAATTTTAAAAGTTCGAAATTACTTTGAACTTAAAGTGGGAATAAGTCCTGACATGCTGGCATAAGTTTGTTATCTTCCTCAATATCAGTGCAAATCTTTAGGGATTCTGTTTAAAGCATATCCGCCGTTTGAACTTCTTCTTTTTTCCTATAAATAGGTCTTCCAAGACCTAATTTATTTCTTTACTTTTGCATCCATCTTCGAGAGAGAAAAAGAAACTCAAGACTCAACTTCTTTTTTTTCAACTCAAGCTTTCTCAATGGCGCCCAAGGTTGATGCTGCTGCGAAGGGAAAGGGGAAGGCTCCTGCGGAGTCATCTCAGCCCGCCGTCGCCGCTGCTAAGAAGACCACCAATGAGCGCGTTCGACGAAGTGAACGCCCATTGAAGCCTCTCTATGGTGAGGATGATGATGATGAACAGTAACTATCCCCTATTTAGGGCTCTGGTTAGAACCAAATCATAAAATGTATCCCCTTTTTAGGGTCAAATATGTCAAAAAATATGCTTCTCTCTTTAGGGTTTAGCCGTATACCATATTTTTTGTTTATACGAAAAATATGTTTGGAGCGTATTCTGTATGATACGCGTATTTTTGATAGAAATGTCAAAATACGCTGTCTTGAAAGAATATGCTATGGCGAGTTGTCTCACTGAGATATGCTAACTCCTGTGTTAGCGTATGTTTTTGATGATCATCTTGTCAACCATACGCTGATACGCTCAAACTGAACATAAACTGAACTTTTAAAATCATTCACTTAAGATAAACTGAGCGTAAAAAGTGATCTCTAAATCTGTCATACGCTTAGGATAAACTGAGCGTATATGGATTTTTGAGTCTGCCATACGCTTAGGATATACTGAGCGTATACTGATCCTTGAGTCTGCCATACGCTTAAGGAAAACTGAGCGTATGCTGAACCTTGAGTCTGCCATACGCTTAAGGAAAACTGAGCGTATGCTGAACCTTGAGTCTGCCATACGCTTAAGAAAAACTGAGCGTATGCTGAACCTTGAGTCTGCCATACGCTCAAAAAAAACTGAGCGTATATTGAACTTTGCCATCTCTTTGTGTTGAAGATTTCTAAGGTTTTATTCATCTTTTGCAGTGGATATTCTGGCTCAGGAGGCAGAATTTGAAGGATGTGTAGGAAATAACTATAGAAGTGACCTATCACATGTTCGTTTTCCCCAATTCGATGGACCTTCTACAAGGATAGCTCTGTTGACAAATCAGGAAAATGACACCTTGCTGAACTTGATGAGTGGACTGCCTTTACAGAGTGTAGATGGTGTTACCCACTCGAAGCCAGCATTTCTCTTCGGAGATGCTATTGACATAAACTCTCAGCCTGCTCTGGACAAAGTATCATACTGTTATTATAGGGATGGTGATGTAAATCAGCCAATGTATTTGACTGGTTTATCAAAAAGCATCAACATAGCTCGCTTATTTCATGCGAGTTGTCAAAGACAAATGAAGTGGGATATCACTCCATCCCGGCAAGCAAAAGCTGGGTGGATAGGATATCATCAAGGAAGATTCCGCAGTGGTACTGAACCACATGTTACATCTCTGCGAGGACTGCTACCTGCCACCATCCCTCCTGAAGACTCGGCACTGCTGAAGCCAGTCAGAGTCCCAATTTTTGCAAACGAATTTGCTCAACTGGAAAATGCCATCTACCCAAAACAGTCTATGAGGCTGACTGGTCTGGTAAATTCGGAGAATACCAGATGGACTGCTCTTGTGAAATGGATCCTGAAGAATTTTGGTGAACAGTTACAAGTGATAGGCCTATATGATGCCATTAAGTGTACTGCCTATGGTTTCAGGCCAAACCCGGATTTGTTCTTGGCGTTAGCGGAGAGGTATAACTACCGTACCGGCACCTTCATGACCCTAAGAGGCGAGATGGGATTCGCCCTTCATGAAATGGCATATATTTCTCAACTACCAACAACAGATCTGCCATATGAAGAGTATATCCCTTTCGTTGATGAAATGAATAAGATCTCCGAAGCCAACCCACTGGTTCTTCATGTCTTTGAAGAATTGATGTACCATTACAGTATTTGTAAGGCTTTTTATAAAGGACAAGGTGGAGAAGGAGATTCCAACTGTTATTCTTCCAAATGGATGGCCTATTTATTTCAAGACCGTACTGATGAAGTTCAAAAGAAGAAGAAGTCTGAGCAGTATGTCGGTGAATTTAAACCTCTGAATCAAGCTGAGATTGACAGGCTCATTCGGGATACCACTCATGACGACATTGTCATTGAGGAAGACGAAGGCACTTATAAAGCCGGTGATAGGTTTGAGACCTATATTAAGCAGGGCAGCCGAAAATTATCTGCTGAAGGTCATCTGGCCGGATTTATCTCTCTCTGGCTGAGAAAATTTATAGTTCCTGGCACCTGTTCAGCAGACAGGATGCACAGAGGAGTTGTCTTCGCAGCAGTCCGTCTGGTTTTTGGGTATAAGATGGATTTACTGACAGCAATGACATGCCGTCTGAATGCTGGATTAAGGGCATACACAGACAGAATGTTCGAATTGGCAAGGAAGAGCCTTACATCCTTTCCTCGGGTAGAAATGCCCTTTACATATTTATTTGGATGACTGCTTCTGTATTTCGAATCTCTTATGAATGCTGGGATGGCTAGACCAGATGACACCTTTCTGGAAAGATACAGTCACACACCAAAGTGGAAATATGACACTTTAACAGACTGCAGAACTATATTAAACAGGGGAGAACTATGGAGCTTCACTTGTGTTCCTCCACCTGTTGGTTATGAGACCATGCCTGGAAGGTTGATTGACGGCATTGGTGGCAATGAGTTGGATGATGTTCAACATGAATGGCTAAAAAGGATCAGGCCATCTCACTTAATCTGCCGTCGTGACAACATCATTTATCTAGAACCATATCTTCCGAGTAGGTTTGCTCGGCAATTTGGTTACGATCAGTTGCATGTGGGCAATGCAACGACATGTTTTGGTTATCAAGGCGGGTTGATTGATGGTGCCAGAGCTTGGATATATTACATTGCTAAAGGTACAGGGGCTACCTTTTCTATGCCAGATCGGTCACCTATCAGAGAGGAGCTAGAATATTGGCGTCTTATGCCAAATTCTATGTATCAGCTAATACCGTTGATGAAAAATTCAGCATCTTAGGTAGAAGCTTTATTCATATTGAAAAGAAATCAACTAAATCAGCCCTGCCTAGAGATTGCCATGATCAACAAGATCCTTTGGCTACTGATGAAGTTGATGATGAAGTTCTAGAAACTTTCTTCTCTGATAACCTTCATCAACCATTACATGTACCCATCGGGAGTGCTGAAGAGAGTATATCTGCTGATAATACTCCGAAGAGGAAGCGGGGCAAAGGTGCTGCTGGGCCTGCCCCAAAAAGAGTTACTCGAGCAGAAACTCGAAATCATGAAGGAATTACCATTCCAGGGACTTCTCCTATTTCTAATCGAGTCAGAGATGCTGATGAAGCAGGTAGTGATCCAAAAGACAATTATCCTACTGTTCCATTCACAAAAAGAATAGGAAGAAAAGTGATAGTTTCAAAAACTAAATTCATAATTTGTCTCGATACAGAGAGTCCCACCGATCGTGCTGTACGATTGGCTTCAGAAAAACAAGCTGCCTTTGATTTTTCTGTAAAGACAGAACCTGTTGAAGAAGATATTCCTGAACCTGCTGGGTCATCCATGCCTTCTGATATAGGATCAATTCCACCAATGGCCGATGATACGCAGGTGATTAGTCAACCTGCGGTAGAGGTCGAACATCAGACTGAAACAGCTAATGACTTACTGATTTCGGGAGAATCAGTGAAGGAAGCCACTTCTCTCAACCCAATTGCTGAAGCTTCAGAGAGCGAACAAGTTGACTATGAACCGTCGTCTCACTCTTTTGGAGAAGAAGACATGGAGATAGACGATGAATCACCGTCTAAAACTCCAATTGATGTACTGAAGACCATTGGTCAACACTCAGGGTTGGCACCAGAGCCGGAGAGGCATATAGAAGTTCAAGTTTCGAGTACTTCTGGGGCGGGAAGCAGTGAAATAAATCCCGTGTCAGAAAGTACTCTAAACAGACTACGAGCCGGGCTGAATGATCCAAAGGAAACTGAATATGAACCAGCTCCAGGTAATATTTTATTCATCAAAGTTTTGTCTTGTCGCTGCTTTATTGTCTTTTGGTTTTGATCATGCTTCTTTGATTCCAACAGCTGTAGGAACTGCACCGGCTATGAGTTCTACTCAAGCCCCACTTGTTCGAACTAATGTGGGTGAGGGGAGTTCACATTTGCCGAGTTCACCAAAAGTACTAACTTCAGCTCCAAGAATAGAGGCTCCTCCTGCTCCTTCCCCTATTATTGCAGTGACTCCCGGTTTTGATACGGGGATAGCAAAGATCATGGGAATGTATTCAGATATTATTTATTCGCATCTGGATACATTCTCAAGACGACTTATAAAGGATGAGACTATGCCCTTTTCGAGTCTTCGAGAGGCGACTAGTTTTCCACTTTCAGCTTTGAGACAGGCTGGTTATGGGACCCAATGTGTCTTTTTTGAACATCTCTTGAATGATTTAGAAGCAAACATCCATAAATATTGGGAGATAAAAAAGGAAGATATTAATTCTCTGACTGCAGCTGAGATTGCTCAATTGGAGAATGAAGCTCAAGCTCAGCACATTGCTCTGACAGAATTCCTTGCTCAGTCTTCTAAAGAATTAATGGCGAAAGACGAAGAAATAATAAGTACTCGTCAGAGTATGGAACGCCCAGAGAAAGATGAAGCGTTAAAAGTTGAAGAGCTTAGAAAGTTGAGGGAAAAGCTAGCTCGTCTTCAGGAGCAAATTGCCTCCGTGGAAAAAGAATAATCAGAGATTACTACTGATCGTAAATCTGTAGCTGAACGCTGTCAATTTTTACAGCAAGAGCGAGAATTGATGCAAACCAATCAGATTGAAGAGACCAACCGCCGTAGCTCTATTATTGTAGAATATGACCAACGGATGATTGGAGCTGAAACAGCAGAGCGAATCAAGAAAGCTCATGAAGAAAAGATAAATAATGTAATCGTTCGTATTCAGGAGATAATTACTCCTCCTAAATAGATCTTTTACATTTATCATGTATTGCAGTTTTGGTACCCATTTGTAATCAATGTTCTGATTTTGATTGAAATAAATATTTTGACTTGATTTCAATTCTGTGGATGATATTTTTGTAGAAAACATGTTCAGAGGTAAATAATATATGACATATTTCAATAAAATAGAATATACAAATAAACTTTGTAACTCTATCATGATATTAAACCAAAGATAATTTTAGTTTAATACTGATTAGAGAAAACAGAATTCAGATATAAAGATATCTTTGGATTCTATTTTCCATGATCTTTGGACTCGGAAATCAAAAGACGAGATATCATTTTCAGAGAATAGAAAATATGATACATACTGAGATAGAAAATTCAGAGGTAATATGGACATGATTTTCTATACAAGATCTTTATTAAATCCACTGGGGATCTAATAAGACAAAATATCAAATTTTCTGGGAGAATGATACATGGTAGAATATCAGTTTCCTCTGGGGATAACGATATCGAGATCACTTTTGTAGAGAAGAATTAACTTTGATTTTATATTTGCTGGGGAATGATAAAAATATTATACATAATATTTCTTTAAGAATTTGCCATTGATAGGCATCATCATGACTTTTCCATCCATAGAGGCAAGCTGGTATGCTCCGTTAGAGAAGACTTTGTTTACTACGAATGGGCCTTCCCATTTTGCGTCAAATTTGCCTTTGCTCATATGTGTCATGGTCATAGGACGTCTGACAGTAAGGACTAGTTCTCCCTTCTGATATGCTCTGACTTTGACTTTCTGGTTAAAAGCTTTTGAGATTCGAGCTTGATACAGCTCGATATTTTGTTGAGCATACAATCGTTTTTCATCTAGAGCTTCCAATTCTTGAAGTCGAAGACGATCATTGTTTTCTGTTGTAAGTTCATTGGAGATTGCAATTCTCAAAGAAGGAATCTGGATCTCAAGGGGAAGAACAGCTTCACACCCATATACCAAAGAGAAAGGCGTACTTTCGGTCGCATTGCGAACTGTGGTGCGGTAGGCCCATAAACATTCACCAAGCTTCTCGCTCCAGTTGCGTTTGTTGGAAGAAATGTACTTTTTCAAGAGTTTGATGATCGTTTTATTGAAAGCTTCTGCCAATCCATTAGCTGCTGGATTATATGCTGTAGAAGCTAAATTATTGATCCGATGATCGTCACAGAATCGAGTAAATTTCTGACTGACGAACTGCGGTCCGTTATCATGGATAATACGCCGAGGAACACCAAATCGATAGATGACATGATGTTTGATGAAGTTGATAACATTAGAAGTTTTGACTTCAGATAACGGGATTGCTTCAGCCCATTTGGAAAAGTAATCAGTTATTGCTAAAATAAACCGATGTCCTTTTGATGATGGTGGGTTGATAGGACCAATGACATCCATGCCCCAGCCTCAAAGGGCCATGATGCCGCTGTTGGGTGTAAGAATTCTGACGGTTGATGGATAAAGTTTGCATGAATTTGGCAGGCTTTACATTTCCGAGCATATTGAATGGCATCACCCACCATCGTGGGCCAATAATAACCTATACGTCGGATACGATCTTGAAGTTTAGGACCTGGTTCATGAGCTCCGCAAACACCATCATGTGCTTCACGGATTATCTGTTGTGCTTCTTCACCAGCGATGTATCGAAGGAGAAGACCGTCGTAGGACCGACGATATAGTGTCTTCTTAGTATGATTATAATAGAATCTGAGAGATCGACGCCGGATAGACGCTGCTTCACTTAGATTATCAGGAAGTATGTCATACAAAACAAAGTCTAGAAACAGGCGTCTCCAGTCTTCAGTTATGGCTTCTGTTTCATTAGAAAAGACACATTTCATAGTAGAATCAGAAGAAGACGAGGACACTTTGTCAAACTTTAATCCAGCATCAAGGTTGAGAGAATCTTCATGGGGATTATGGGGAAAGGCCAAAGCCAAATTATTCTCAACGCAGAATAGTTCTCGGTTATAAACTACTATTACTTGCTGACATCTGATTGGTATAGCTAACACAGCAGCAAGATTAGCCAAAGCATCAGCTTCTGCATTATAGGCTCGTCGAACATGTTCAATAAAGAAACCTTCAAAGGATGAGGCCATAGAGAGTGCTGCTCGATGATAAGGTATCAAATCTTGATAACGAACTTCATACGTTCCTCTGATCTGATTGACAATAAGCTTGGAGTCTCCATAAACTTCCAAATATTGAATATCTAGATGTTTAGCATCTTGAAGACCAATGAGCAATGCATTGTATTCGACTACATTGTTTGAACATGATTGATCCAGAGAATAAACCCTCTGAATAGTTAGTCCTTCTGGGGATACAAGAACAATCCCAACTCCGGCGACAATATCACCGTTAGGACCTATTCTAGATGCTCCATCAAAGAATAGACGCCAGGTAAGAATTTCTTCAGAAACCAGATTTGAATCCAGAACTTCATCTAGAATCTCATCATATAATTTAGAATCTTCTGGAACTGCATGAGCTGCCAAAAAATCAGCAAGAGCCTGTCCTTTAACTGATTTCTGAGGAATATAATGCATATCGTATTGAGCTAACAAGATTCCCCAATTAGCTAATCTGGAGTTGAGAATATCGGGTTTCTTCATCATAATCCTGATGGGATTCACTCTGGAAATGACGTGAATCATTTGACCGATAATATAATGTCGCGTCTTCTGAACAGCAAACATTAATGCTAGGCATTCTTTCTCGATTGGAGAATAACGCGGTTCAGCGCCTGTCATTGTGCGACTGAGATAATAAATAGCCTGTTCATGGCCATCTTTATTTTTCTGGGCGAGTAATGCACCAAGAGAATGATCCATGGCTCGAACATATAGAAGGAATGATATTCCCGAATGATCCATGGCTCGAACATATAGAATGAATAGTATTCCCGAAACGGGAGGTACCAAAACTGGAGGGTTCATGAGATACTGTTTGATATCGTCAAATGCTTTTTGACATCCTTCGTTCCAGACGAAAGATACACCTTTCTTCAGAAGTTTATTGAATGGTCTGCAGCGTCCTGATAAGTTGGAAATGAATCTCCTGATATAAGCGATTCTTTCTTGAAATCCTCGTAGCTCTTTTAAGGTGCGTAGAGGACGCATCTCTTGAATGGCTTTGATCTTCTCGGGATCCACGTGTATACCTTTAGTGGTAATGACGAAGCCAAAAAATTTACCACTAGAGACGCCCAGGAAGGACTTAGTAGGGTTCATTTTAAGTTGATGCTGACGCATTAAATGAAAGATAGTCTTCAAATCTTGGATATGATCCTCCTTTCATCGACTTTTGACTGCAATATCATCAACATAGCATTCGACTATTTTCCGGAGATGTTCGCGGAATATAGTGCTCATTGCTCGCTGATATGTTGTTCCTACATTCTTGAGACCAAACAGCATCACTGTATAACAGTATGTACCGATCGGCGTTCTGAAGGAAGTATGTCTCTCGTCGTCTGGAAACATTTTGATTTGGTTGTATCCCGAATATCCATCCATGAATGACATCCGTTCGAAACCACATGTGTTGTCGATCATGACATCTGTAATTGGAAGAGGAAACTCGTCTTTAGGACAAGCTGCATTGAGATCGCGAAAGTCTATACAGACTCGGATCTTGCCAGTCTTTTTAAGGACAGGAACGATATTAGCCACCCATTCAGGATGTTGTTCCTCTCGAATAAATTCGAAAGCCATAAGCTTGTTGACTTTAGCTTCAATTGCATCCATAATGTCTGGACGAAATCGTCGCTGTTGTTGTTTGACTGGTTTAGCATTTGGCATGATATTAAGTTTGTGTATTGCAATCTTTGGATCTAGTCCCAGCATATCCTCATAACTCCAAGCGAAGACATCGATATAATCATGGATAAGCTTGATCATGTCTTGCTTATCTGTTTCTGAAAGACTTTCACTGATGAATATTGGTTTAGGGGACCCTTCTTCACCAACATCAATTTGGATCAGTTTATCTTCAGTAGGAGGTTCCCTCTGCTCGAACATGAATTCCCATTGATTATCTAATCTTTGAGCCCATTGTTCTGATTCAGGTGATATTTCAAAATCATCCTCATCTTCATCATTTTCTTGCGGGCCATCAATACAGACCATATTGATGGATAAAATAGAGCGATGGAGATCGCCAATACTCGTGTCAGAATCCCAAGAGAGGGAATCGGAAGACTCAGATCGTTCGTCTTCATCGGATTTTGAATCTTCATGGACTATGTTGATAAGGGAGGTAGGAGCAATGTAACCTAAACCACATTTGTCCTTCCGTATTTTAATGGAGGAATTCGAACATGCATTCTTCTTCCTTTTCCATTATTGAGACTGGTTCTGAAGTCATAACCCATATTCTTGATGATATTTTTGGACTGTTGACTGTAGCGACGCAGTTGTAACCTTCCAGTATCGTCGTTTGTGTCATCTTCTTCCAGGTTAGGAGGATTCTAGGGCCCTTTATAGAAGAATATTAGATTTTCTCCCTTCTTTCTAATAGGGACCACGAAGTATGATTTTTGTATGGACTCCAATGATACGTCTGTATGAAGAGTTTGAACAACTCCTATAGTTAGTGGCTCTATGCTATCTAGTAATTGTAAATAACTTTGTATATAATTACAGACATCAATATACTGCAAAGGAGATGCTTCATTAATATCAGATACTGTATTTACAACAGAAGGCTGAGCCTTATCAGACTTAGTCAAATTAATAACAAAAGAGGGAGATGAAGAGCGATCAGAAGTTTTGTTTTGATTAAGATCGATAACAAAAGGCTCAGAAAGGTGAGCTCCCTTGAAGAAGATCGTGGATAAGTAGTACGTCCACTGACTGGAATGACTAGAGTATCTGGTCTAGCCTGAGAAGATAGAGGGGGAGTGGCACGTCCACTGACAGGAATTATCAGCAAACTTTGTGGAGCTTGGGAAGACGATACAGTAGTACGTCCACTGACAGGAATTATCAGTGAGCCTTCTGGAGCTTGGAAAGATGATACAGTAGTACGTCCACTGACAGGAATTATCAGTGAGCCTTCTTCAGATAATTTAGCAGACTGCGGAGGAGTGATACGCCCTTTTACAGGAATAACAAAAGTATCGACTTTTGATATCTCATCATCATTATCCATAGCTTGCAAGACTTTTGAGTATTCATCTTTGTACATGCGAGCGTCATTGAAGTAAGCTTCGACTCCTTTGAATGGATAGAGATCTGCAACCTCCTTTTGAACTTCTCCATTATCATCAACATATTTGAAGCACTGATGAAGAGTCGAAGGAACGATATTATGTTCATGCAAGAATGGTCTCCCCAATAGAGCATTGTATGAGCAACCATGATTGTCGATGATGTAAAAAGTGACTTTAGTACGAAGATCGCCTATTTGAAATTTGAGGCGAATCTTGCCCAAAGGCTCACTTTTTCCTTGATTGAATCCCAAGATGGTAGTGATAGTACTGGAAAGACTATGCACAGGTATCTTCAGTGCATCTAGCATAGCCTTTGGCATAATACTGAGAGCGGATCCTGGATCAATCAGTAGACGATCAACCTTCATAGAATCGATATATCCTGTATGATATAAAGGACGGTCATGTCGATTATCCTCTAGCAGCATATCGTCCTGCGTAAAGGTAATGTTTAGAATAAATTCCAATACATTATGGCAATGAGAGACAGGTTCTGTTTCCAACTTTTTGAGGAGAGTTAGGCAGGTTTCTGCTTGCAGCAGTGCTTCACTCAGAGTTTCTCGAGTCTCTTTAGAGAGGCGTAAGAGCTCAAAGATTGATAATTTAGCTGGTGTATTGGCTAGTTGAGCCAATATATCAAAATTATAAGGCTTTTCAAGTCCTGTAGGAGATGACTTCTTCAATAGTTTGTCGAAGCGGACTTGTTATTTGCCTTTGTCAGCTGCTGTTGGCTTAGAAGGAACTGTCTCAACAGGATCATTTGAAGGCTCTTCAGTAGAGACTGATGTTGGAGCTGTAATCGGAGGAACATCAGAAGCTTCTTCAGGAATTTTAGCATAATCTTTCAGATATATTTTTCCTGACCGAGTTCCAGCATGAACTTCGACTTCAGATTCTGGTTCAGGGTCTATGGAAACCATATTGCAATTCTTTATCTTGCTCTTGGTTCTTTTATGCTTGATGAGAGCTTCATTCCAGAAACCAAGGCCAACACGAGATTGATTATGTCTCATAGTGATGGCTAAAGGTGTTCGGAGTCCTTTGCCTGAGTTCAAACCAGGAGCAGTGGCTAGATCATAACCCATCTTCGCCATTAATTCACAAGATTGTGAACTGTATAGATGAAATGCAGGCTTGTACCTATCTTCAAATTGAGGTACAGATTTTATCTCCGTAGGGAGTGAATTTCCTGCCAAGATGAAAGTAGAGGTTAGATAAAAATCGGGTGTGATACTAGAAGTCACATTGCATGACTTAGTCTTCCCGAGCTTCTTTTTAGATGAGGGAGTCTTCCGAGGAGAAGAGGAAGACGTTTCAAACTCCGTCATTAAATCCGGGTGAATCCACATGATCTCTCCCTTCTTAGTTGTGACAGAAACAAGTCCTTCATTCTGTGCTGGTGGGATGTTCACAACTTCGAGAGTTGCTTTGGGGATAGGAACAATCCCACTTTCCACCATTAAATGAGGGAAGTCACCGAACTGCATTGAAATTACATTTGTTGTGACTGTCTTGTCTTTGGGTGTCAGTGTCACAGCTCCTGATTTAATCATCTCTTGGATCTTTCCTTTTAATACATAGCAAGACCGGATTGTATGACCCAGCATTCTATGATATGGACAGTATTTTGGATGATCTGTCTTATTGGCTTCATCAGGCTTTTTAATTTCTGGCAATTGAATCTTATTACCTTTGAGCAAGCATTCAAAGATACCCTGAACATCGTCATCATCGAAAGAATATTCTTCCTTCGGCCGAGGAGGTCTCTGTTGTTGATTTGTTGGAGTTGGAGTAGCTTGGGTAGCCTTTACCTCTTGACTACTGCTCTGGAGATTGACTTCAAGAGCCTCTTTCCCTTTGCGATTGTTGGGTCGAGTACTATTGCTAGCACTCTGATTTGATTCCTTGGGAGCTATTTGTACCCCCAGGCCTTTGAAGGTCTCAGCACTGACCTCGGTAGCTTTAGCACTAACGATGAAAGAAGGCCAATCTTGGAACTGAGTAGACCCTGTCCACATGCTGATGAATGGTAAGAGATTCGACTTGCAAGTGTCGATAGTAACAGCATCGAGAGTTCCGAGAGGCATTTTGAGGGCTTCTCTTCTGAATCTTTTAATGAAGTCCTCGGTGGTTTCATTATTTTTCTGTTTAATTCTTATGAGGGCTGACATGGTCATGTCATTGAGTCCTTCATAGAACCGTTCAAGAAATATTTGTTTAAAACTGGCAAATGAGGTAATGCACCCGTCAGGGAGACTTTTATACCATTCATAAGCCGTTCCTTTGAGACACCCAACAAACACCCGAGTAAGGAGGGCGTCACTTGGTTGCAGTTGATCAGTCATTACCTCAAAGTGATTAATGAACTGACTTGGGGAGGTTGTCCCATCAAAGAAAGAGATAGTCGGAGGCTTGTATTTAGGAGGATATGATACTTGCTTCCATTCTATCGGGTAAGGTTGCTTGATACCTAGCCTTTGCAAACCATCCTTCTGTTTGAATGCCTCGAATTGAGTTCAGAGATTCCTTAACTCTTCAGTAACAATTCCGGAGGATTGTGGAGTTGTAACTTGTTGAGTGTAATTGGGAGGAGGGACTGCAGCATATGTACCACCCCCAGCTCCAGACTGACTTGGAGTGGGTTGTACAGGAATATTAGATTGTACCCCCGGAATAGTAGAGGGTTCCAGGTTTGGAGCAACAGGAGTATTTAATACAACTGGAGGGGCTGTCTGTTGGACTTGCTGAGTTTGATGCTGAGCTTGCATAAGAGTGTGCATAGCATTCAATGTATCTGCCATAGCTCGTAACTGTTGTTCTAAGGAAAAAATCCTTTGTTCATGAGCTTCGGTGCTAGTTGAAGGTTCATGATTGCCCTCTGCCATGTAAGTGGTAATCATTCGAGGAATAGATGATGAAACAGTCTGTTCTGAATCATCACTATGTGAGTCAGTATCTTTTCCGGGACTATTTACGGGAGTCAATACTGGAAAGTTGGACTCTCCAAGGAAATCCTCTGTGATCTCTGGATTACCACTTGGATGAGAAGAAGAAGAGACCCTGGCCAAGGCTCCGGTCCTGGATCGGGTGCCGAGATAAACTCCATCTTCAGAATTTGATATAGCATCAGACCGTATGCTACCTCCAATATTTCTGGAGGTCATGTTGACAGAAGCATAAAGAGGTTCATCTTCATCCAATATTGGTTCATATTGAATCCGTTCGAAAACAGATTGTCAACACTGAATCACAACACGAGGTTGGAAGTTGCAACCATGCTTTTCATGGCAAATATGAGCAATGTCATAGCCAGATGGAGTGTCAATTCTCCGTTTATTTTGCAAATACTCCCGGAGATCTGTAGGAACAGATTGGGAAGTACTTGAAGATAGTTTATGTGCAGAAACGTGTCTTTTGTTCTTCTGTCTTCTCGGTTCTTGAGTGTATAAAGGCTGATTAATTTGAGCCACATAGTTCTTGGCATATTCTGCATCAGGGTCTAATATACTTGTCTCAGTAGAACCGAGACGATTCTGATTAAGCTTGTTACGAAGATCCGTAGGAGATCTGACTTTGGTATCAGTCTTGGATACTTGTAATTTGCCTTTCTCAGATCGAGAAAATTTGAGAGAAGGAAGATGGGTATTATTCCGACTGGGAGTCGGTAATAATCCATCTTTAGAGGAATTAGCCAAAAGACATTTTTCTTTGTTTGATCTAGTAAGAGTACTAGTCAAATTAACTCCAGAGGTAAAGACCTTAGGAGTAGAGGAGTTGACTAAAGAGTCTTTCTCCTTGGTTGGCACAAGATGTACAAGTTGAGGGGGAATCATTTGTATGTTTTGTGGAAGAGAACCCCCAGCCTGACTTTGAGAAACAGTCAAAGGACTGTATCTGTTAGCATACGCTGACTTCAGTTTGGACTTCTGGCCATACGCTGCCTTTTTATTAGCATACGCTAGCTTTGGCTTAGCATACGCTGCCTTTGCCATACGCTGCCCTTTGACTGCTATACGCGCAGAGTCATCAATGGCTAAAGAGCCGACTGCTGTCGTAAGAGTAGAGGGAGAAGAGACTTTGACATGTCCAGAGATGGTTTTCCTTGGACACCCTGACTTGGTTAAAGAACCCACTTTGTCAGCGTGACTAGGAGAAGCCACTGTTGCCGTATTCAGAGAAGCCGAAGTGTGCTTCGTTGAAGTTGAAGACGTGTTCTTTTCAGCGTGAGAAGTGACAGAAACGTCTCGGGCTGTTGAAGAAGACTTAGGGACATAGACAGAGTGTCCCTTCTTCTTGGTAGCAGGAAGTGCGGAGGAAGCAGTTCGGCCCTCCTTCGCCTTGAGCATTTCTTCGTAAGCAGATTGGTCGAATTGTACGACCATCATCTTCTTCGTCGAGCCGATCGACGAAGTATCGCATTGAGTTGTTGCTATCTCGTTGGAGGAGACAGCTTTCCCCAGCAGAGTCGCCAATTTGTTTTCCATAAATAAATTCACTTTATTTATTTTGTATCTGAGAAAATTACAACTGTAGGAATCTAATCTAGAAGTCGATTACTTTATCCCTTGGACGATGCGATGAAGAAAACTCGAACTTCGAAGAACTTGGACAGCAACTGGGCAATCTCTCTGTTCTCTCTGAAATTGACTATAGTGTCTGATGAAGATGAAGAAGCTCTCTTTTATAGAGTTCTGGATAACTGTTCTGAAGCATACGCTCAGTCAGTTACTTGACGTGTGCATAACTGCAGGGACGCGTGGCGAATTATGGTAGAGACATATTAGAGTGCGGTTGAAAGTAGTAGGATATATCTAGGAGAGATTGGTGGCATGGATGCCACGTTGCATAATTTCTGGATAAGTGGGTAACTGAGTACAGGACATGTGAGAACGTGTGTTGACTGTACGTTGAAAATCATCCTGGATACCTTTGCTGTGATACGCTGTCTTTGAAGAGGAGTCATACGCTAGCTTTTGAAGGCACATATCTTGCATACGCTGACTTGGATCATATAAAGCTGATACGCTCACTTGATTGGAAAGGAGTCGTATGGGGTCCATACGCTCACTTGGCTGGAAAGGAGTCGTATGGGGTCCATACGCTCACTTGGATGGCAAGGAGTCGTATGAGGTCCATACGCTCACTTGGATGGCAAGGAGTCGTATGAGGTCCATACGCTCATTTGGATGGCAAGGAGTCGTATGGGGTCCATACGCTCACTTGGTGGGAAGCCGTATAGATTGAAGGAGTAGACACGTGGCTGTTCTCAATCTTCTCAAACACGCCATATCTTCAAATACTGACAAATATTTCTTGAGCGTCATGCTGCAGATATGATGGCTGACAGACTGTCAGAAATGACAGTAATGATGGCTCTTTATTTATGATGGCTACTGAGCTGTCCTCGTAAGAGACAAAATCAATTCTCGAAAACCTATATGACGGCTAATCTTCATAGGGCAGCTGTCTTTGCACGAAAGACGAAGTGTCAGATTCATCCTTCATTAAATACATACTGTGCTGTCATCTCAAGAAATATTAAAATATTCACTGAGCGTACGGCCTTTAGATGAGCGTATGGCCTTGGCTGAGCGTATGGCCTTGAGCGTATGGCTTTGACTGAGCGTATGGCCTTGAGCGTATGACTTGGGCTGAGTCTTATGTCAGCGTATCATAATTTTCACACCCTACAAACATGGTGTCTACTTGTACAACATCAAACGAAGTATGGAAACTTCTAGAAGTAACCTACGAAGGAACAACACAAGTCAAGGAGTCAAAGATCAGCAGACTTACTCAGGAGTACGAGGCGTTCAAAATAAAGCCAAGTGAATCAGTCACTCAAATGTTTATAAGATTCTTGGATATTGTAAATTCTTTGTCTTCACTAGGCAAGGATTACAGTAACTATGAGAAGATTCACAAACTTCTACGAGCTCTTACAAAAAACTGGATTCCAAAGGATACAGCAATCATTGAAGGGAACTACCTCTCAACAATGTCTCTGGAAACACTCATGGGTAAGCTACTCACTCACGAGTTAGAACTTCAAGACTTTGAAGATGCTATACCAAAGAAGAAGTCAGAAAAGTCGATCGCTCTCAAGGTTCAACATAGAAGAACTGTCGAAGACGACTCTGATGACAGCGACTCCGACTCTGAAGATCAAGCTCTTCTGGTAAGAAATTTCAAGAAGTTCATAAAATTTAACAGGAGAACAAAAGACAACAACAACAATAATGAGGAAGATCCTATTTTCTACGGATGTAAGAAGAATGGACACATGAAGAAAGACTGTCCAAAAGCATCATCATCAAAGAAAAGCAGCAAATATGACAAAGGCTACCTGAAGAAATCTACATCAAGGAAGTACGCCAACACAAGCATATGGCATAAAAGTGAAGCCAGTGACTCAGAAGATGAACAATCAGATGACGCTGCAAATGTATGCTTGATAGCTTGCGATCAGGTAATCACTAATCCTCTATTTGACCCTTATAATGATTTCACCTTTCAGCAACTAGGAGAGACTTTCAGTGACCTGCTAAATGATTGCAGGAAACTACATAGTAAATATGAAACCTCTAAGAAGGTACTCAAAGAGTACAAAGGTGAAATAGGAAGACTTAACGACCTACTAGATCATGTTAGAGATAATGACTCTTCAAATGAGTCTGGTGAGCTTTCTTCTATTAAGTTATTGTTACACGAGATTGTTAAGCTATCCGAAGAAAAAGACCAAACTATTATCCAGTTAAAGGAAGACCTATCTAAGGAAAGAAAGAGTCTTCAGTGTGCACATGTCAGATTAGAATCACTCACATATGACTATACTAGATTATATGACACTTCCAAAAGGTTGGAAATTAGTTTAGGAAAACGGCCTGAAGTTGCTGCTTCCTATTCTAACACGTGTCAATTATCGAATCATCAGAACACGTCCAACACCGTCAGACCAAACCATACCAAAACAATGTCCAAGAAGACAAATAGGCATGCATTCTTCTATACTAGAAAACCAAAACCTACCAATCATGCACCTCACACTACTTTCAACACTTAAAATGCTAAATGTCATTATTGTGGCCTCATTGGTCATATATCTTCTGCATGTAGAATCAGAAAGTTAGTAGATTTAAATATTTATACATGGATACCAACAACTAACCAGTTAGGACCCTACAAGAAATGGGTACCAAGAGTTTCATCTGTAAATTGTTATGTAGGTGGGATCCCCTTCACATGCTAGAAGCAAATGGATCCTCGACAGCGGTTGCTCACGGCACATGACCGGTGACGCTTCATTATTCGCAACACTGTCGAAGAGGAATAAAGAAGGATACATCTCCTTCGGTAATAATTTAAGAGGGTACATAATCGGTATCGGTGACATTGGTAAGGCTCCCTATCTAGTGATTAAAGATGTTTGTCTAGTTACCGAGTTAAAACATAATCTGCTCAGCATAAGCCATTTAGCTGATCACGATTATGGTATTAACTTCGTAAAAGATAAATGTACTATAATTGATAGTTCAACTGGTAGTACTATATTTGAAGGTATTAGGTAAGACAACATATATATTTTCTATTTGTTGGAAGATGCTAACAAAGCAAGTAGATGTTTGATGGCCAAAAGCGTTGAGAGTCAACTATGGCATATGAGACTCGGTCATATAAACATGGATACAATTTTAAGACTATCTACAAAGAAGTTGGTACGCAGCTTACCGGATATTTCTTTCAAGAAGGATACGGTATGTAGTGAATGTAAAAAGAACAAAGCTACCAAATCCGCATTCAAATCCAAGAACGCTGTAAGAACTACTAGACCTTTACAACTGTTGCATATGGACTTATTTGGACCAAGTAGAATTGCTAGTCTAGGTGGTAAGTTATATGCATTTGTGATTGTAGATGATTTTTCTAGATATATATGGGTTTATTTTTTTGCACGCAAGAACGATGCATTATCAGAATTCGTCACCTTTTGTAAGAAAGTACAGAATGAAAAAGGGTTTATGATTACTCGCATTCGTAGTGATCATGGCGGCGAATTTGAGAATGCAGAATTCAAGCAATTTTGTGATACACACGGTTATCTGCATGAATTCTCTTACCTTAGGACTCCGCAACAAAATGGAGTTGTGGAACGTAAGAATAGAATTCTATCTGAAATGGCTAGAGTAATATTAAACCAGTTTAGCCTACCTAGATACTTATGGACTGAAGCTGTAAATACAACATGCTTATTCTCAATAGGGTTCTAATTCGACCTATATCGAAGAAGACTCCCTATGAACTATGGTTTGATAGAACACCAAATGTTTCATATTTCAAGATCTTTGGTTGTAAATGTTTTAATCTTAATACTAAAGATAATTTTAGTAAATTTGATAAAAAGGTCGATGAAGGTATATTTTTAGGTTATGCAGCAAAGAGCAAAGGATACAGAGTCTTTAACAAAAGAACCATGATCATCGAAGAATCTATCAATGTCAAGTTTGATGGGCTAAATCAACACTTAGACGATGATGACAATGAAGACATAATCACACCAAGTACAGCTACTGCAAAACCTTCACACAAAGATGCAGAACCATCACATCAAGCATCAGATGAACCTCCAAGCAAAGAAGCCGGAACTAGCAATCTTGAGACTACACCAAAAGAGATGAGATTCTTGGCTAATCATCCAAAGGATTTGGTAATTAGTGAGATTACCAAGGGTGTAAGTACTCGTTCCTCGAATAAAGATATAGATTTTTGTGTTGCTTTTGTTTCGCAGTTTGAACCCAAAAATATTGATGAAGCATGTAGTAATAATTTTTGGTTAGATGCTATGCAAGAGGAATTAAACCAATTCGAACGGAATCAAGTTTGGGAACTTGTTCCCAAGCCCATTGATCATCCGATCATTGGCACCCGATAGGTATTCTGAAACAAACTGAACAAGAATGGTTTAGCAACTCGTAATAAGGCTCGACTCGTAGCTCAAGGATACAATCAAGAAGAAGGTATCGACTACGATGAGACTTATGCCCCAGTTGCGAGATTAGAATCCATTCGCATGTTATGTGCATTTGTATGTTTTCATAATTTTAAGTTATTTCAAATGGATGTCAAAAGCATATTTTTAAATGGTTTTATAAAAGAAAAAGTTTATATAGCTTAACCTTCTGGTTTTTCTGATTTCAAATTTCCTGAATATGTTTTCAAGTTGAAGAAAGCCTTATACGGTTTGAAACAAGCCCCTCGTGCTTGGTACGATCGTCTAAGCTCTTTTCTACTTGATAACGGTTTTTCAAAGGAAAAGGTTGACACTACATTATTTATAAAATCTTTGAATAATAATATTCTTTTGATTCAAGTCTATGTAGATGATATTATTTTTGGATCTACTGATGAATCTCTTTCTCAAGAATTTTCAAAGTGTATGTAGAATGAGTTTGAGATGAGCATGATAAGAGAGCTGAAATTTTTTCTCGGACTGTAAATCAAACAAACCAACAATGGGACGTTCATAAATCAAGCAAAGTATACAAAGGATCTGTTAAAGAAGTTCGACATGGAAGCAACAAAGCTACTTAGCACTCCCATGGCGACCTCAACCAAGCTTGATATTGATGAACAAGGCAAACTCGTCGACATACGTAAGTATCGAGGTATGATCGGTAGTTTGCTATATTTAACTGCTAGTCGACCAGACATTATGTTTAGTGTTTGCTTATGTGTACGCTTTCAAGCTAATCCTAAGGAATCACATCTGTGCACAGTTAAGCATATCTTTCGATACCTTAAAGGCACTTCTTCTGTCGGCTTATGGTATCCCAAAATTGCGTCATTTAACCTAACCGGTTATTCTAATGCTAATTTTGCCAGATGCAAAGTAGATAGAAAAAATACTAGCGGCACATATCATTTTCTACGAAAATCTCTAGTCTCTTGGTTTAGTAAGAAACAAAATTCTGTTGCATTATCAAAAACCGTGGCTGAGTATATCGCCGCAGGACGTTATTGTGCACAAATTTTATGGATGAAGCAAACTTTAGAAGACTATGGATTGCATTTTACACACATACCCATTTTTTGTGACAATACTAGTTCTATTAATTTGACTAACAATCCAGTATGTCACTCTCGTACTAAACATATCGAGATTCGACATCATTTTCTTAGAGATCATCAACAAAATAAAGATATAGACCTTGTATACATAGACACACAGAATCAATTAGCTGACATACTCACAAAACCTCTAGCGGAAGATCGTTTCAATTATTTACGTCAAAAATTAGGAATTTTAGATATCAATAATATTAATTAATTTTGTTTTATTAATTAATTTATTTGATACTCAAAAACTGTTTTCGAGACAAGCCTAAAAAGAGTCTGTCTGTCACCACGACTACAGTCAAATCGAAGCGGTACTTAAGAGTTCTCCGGTGAACCTCCGTTAGCTGGGACAGTACTCCTATAACTAATCTAAGACAGATGCTGAGTAAAGAATATTAATTTATAAAATAATATTAATTATATTATTTTGAGATTTAAAATTACTAAAATTTGAATTAAACATTTGAAACGAACTAATGAAAAAGATATGGCCATTGTTATTTTTCTTCCACATATATAGCCAGGCAACCTTGGGCGAATTCGGCCCGAGTTCGATCCAAATTCGGTCAGAGTTCGGCTGGGTGTATATATGTACCAGTCAAAACCCGAGGCCCCCTCTTCTTCATTCTTCTAAACATCATCTAAACAGCAGCAGTCGTGCCCCCTAAACCCTAGTTCGTCTCCACCTTAATTCTTCCAATCCGCGTGGAGATCTTAGTCCAAACTTTGGATTCGTGCGGAGAATTTCGTCCTCTACAGCATATCCAACTCTCGGAAGGTATAATTCCTTCTCTCCTCTACTTTTCAATTGTTAGGTTTTTTAGATTTTGGAATAGAATGCCTAAGAGATTCAATCCTTTCAAGAGGAAGAAGATCAATGCCAGTGAAGAGGCATCGTCTTCGGATCCGCATACGGATTCCTACTTTTTTCCGGTCCAATTGGATGACGGTGCATCGGACGAGTTTTACTTCAAAACTCCCGACCAAGCCCTATTGTGGTATGCTAATTTCATTATGCGTACTATTTGTACCGAATCTTCGATCAAATGGACTGTCTTTCCCGACCACCGTCCTTACTTTGAGGCATTAGGGTTACAATACTTTATTTCCTTACAATTCCCTATAGCTACTAATGTCATTAGATTATTTTACTATAATTTCGTGTTAGACACTCTTACCGTGAGAACACGTGTCAGAGGGATAGATATCGAGTTTACTGATGAAACATTAGCGGAAATACTTGGTATTCTAAATAAAGGTGCCCCGTTCGATGACATCACTGATTTTGATTTCCCCGATGGTACGACTCTCGTTAGTTTCAAGAATGAGCTTTGTGCGCCCGCACGTGCTCGTCCTGGAATGTTCAAGGCCAATAACTTAAACTTGTTTAACTATAAATTACATCGCATCATCTATTCCACTTTACTTCCAAAATCCACTTCCAAAGATGATGTCACTGCCTTTGAGCTTTCTGCTTTATATCACATTCTTAAGGGGATTCCTTTTTCTGCCCCTAAGACTATCATTCAGATGATGGGTAGATATCGAGGAAGAGACCGAAACCTCTCTTATGCGATGATCATCTCACGCATCTTTCAGAGATTTGACATTGACCTATCCACTTGTGCTGTTGACCTTGAGCCCAAGTTCCTTAAACTCTCTCGTCGTAGCATTGCTACTATTCCTCCACCTACTGCACCTGCACCTCCTGCACCTACTTCTACAGCACCTGGTCCTCCTCAGTCCTACCCTATGACATTTGAGGCTATTGCCAACTCCTTCGCCGATCTGAGATTTGCGCAGACGGGTCACTCTGCTAGCTCTCTACCTGAGACCCTTCTATTTTTGGCTACCATATTGATGATGAGGCAGTCCACTCTCTGTTCCAGCCAGGGAACGCTTAAGATTGGTATTATACTTCTGGTACCATTCCTCATACTTCTGGAGCTGGTACTTCTGGAGCTGGTCCATCTGGACATGCTTGCACTACAGCCGATGACGATGATGATGAGGATGATAATTTTTGAGATATTACATATTGAGACAAATATTTTGTCTTATGTTTACTTAGAAATGCTCCGACATTCCAAGATATTATCAGTACTCTTCTTTTAGTTATTATCTGTGACTCTTCATAAGACATGTTTTTATTATGCCTCAGTTTGGCATATGTTTCATTTAGTTCACTTATTCAGCTCAGCATTTTATTTGTTTCATCTTTATTGTAGCATTATCTCTTTTTTATGCTTCATATAAACTGCCTGTGACAAATACCATGCCTGTGTTGTTTATACCATATTTAATGTCTTTTCTAACTGTTTATACCATGCCTGTGATGAATGTTTTCTATATATTTCTTGTGTTTCTCACTATTTGTTACTTATGCATCTATTGCAGGGGAGCTTTCTCTTTTACAATTATTTTGCTAAGTAACAACGGGGGAGAAATATGATCTAACATCTTCATGAATGCAGGTTATGAACAATTTTTCTTTTCTCTGGTAATACATATTTTTGAATTGATCCATACTCAGATGTTATATCGGCAAGGTTTGTCAATTATCAAAATGGGGGAGATTGTTGGCCTATTGGTCATGGTCAAACTTGATTTTAATAATGGATCAAACTCTGTCTCGATATACATGCAAGTCAATTCAGATGTTTACCTACGACATTTTGGACACTGCTCAATGATGGATATCTACTATGTTCAAGACTGAAGCTGTCTGAAGCTGTTTGCCACTCTGGATGTATTTTCTTTAAAGCAATATAATTTTTTATTTTATTGAACCTAGGAATATATTGTACACCATGTCGTACTGGCAAATAGGCTGTCCGAAATCGTTTTTCAAAATCACCCTATTCTTTTAAAAATGACCTATGTTTTTGAAAAACATCCTATTTTACAAAAAGCTTCTGAAGGATTTTTTAAAAAGCCAAAATGATTTTTCTCAAAATCAACTGGCAGAACTGTTTGCCATTAAAATTCTTTGATTGTAAATTTTAATACAAACAGAACAGTGTTACAATGTAGGACTTAGATGTAGTCCTAGAAGTATACTTTTGTTTACCTAGGTCCCTTGTGCCGATGGAGTGAGTGGTAATGCGTTGACTCCGTTGACGATCTGACGACGGTTATCAGTTCTCTGAAGGTCTGGATTACTCTGGGTGCTGGAGCTTGCTGAGAGGAGGAAGACGTTAAGTGTCTGTATCTGCCTCTCTGGTGGTACAAAGTCTCTGTGTGTTCGTTGTGTGTGTGGGTAGGTGTGTGTGAAAGAAGGAAATGATCCCTCTATTTATACCTTTGCAGGCTGGCTGCTCATACGCGCATGTAGGATACGCCTGTACGCGGGGACGCCACATGTTGATTGCTGATGGAGGCATATAAAATGTGCCCTGATCGAGGGGTTGACTTCTTCATGTTGCTGTTGTGAGCCGGCACGTAGCAGAGGAGAAGATCTTTCTGTTGCTGAGATCTTGGATAAGTTGAGTCAAAGGACACGTGTCGGCAACTCATGGCTCGGAGATCTCGGATTTGATGGGGGAATGATCTGGTAAGATGCGCCCAGGATTGGGCGCATGAGGAGACTTTGGCTCGTAACCTTTAGGAGTCACGAACCATTCTGGGCGCATGGCTTTCGAGGCGCATGCAGAGCTTCAGTAGTGACTTTACTCCTATCTTTTGGGATCAGGAAGAAGTCTGGGGTGCATGGCTTTTGAGGCGCATACAGAGCTTTAATGATGACTTTCCTTCTGTCTTTTGGGATCAGAGAGGAGTCTGAAGCGCATGGCTTTTGAGGCGCATGCGGATTTGGGCGCATGGCTGCGGAGGCGCATGCGAGACGGTTGGGTGGCCACACGGCAGTAGCCGTCGGAGGAAAGTAATGATGACGCTGACGTTTGGCGATGTTTCGTCTTCTGAAAAAGTTGCCGACTGTTCAGACTTCGGGAGGCGTGCTGCCAACTCTGTCAGTTCAGCATTTAATGTTTGCGACATTCGATGGACAGCCGAGTGGGCGCGTCGATTGGCGTTCCACTAGGCGTATGGGGCACATGAGGGCACATCCCCTGTGATGTGCTTGGTACTGAAAGGCGCATCTGTGTGATGCGCTTGATGTTGAAGGGTGCGTCTGTATGATGTACGGTCTGGCCGACGCATCTGCTTCGTGACACGTCTTTAATGGTACGACTGTTACTGTCTTCGAGTGCTTTAAATAGCTTAGTTGAATTCGAAGCATCCGGTTCATCCATTTAATGCAAATTTATTGCACGGAATTCGGAGAGCCATCCACTTGGCGCATGGGTTTGATTTGCCCGGCCTATAAATAGTGGCATGGAGAGAGTTTGTTTCTCATTCTCTCACGTTCTTCCGACATAAACTTGTGTACTCGAATGCATTCTGTTGACGAGATGCTCCCGAGTATGAAGATGCGATGCAATGTCTTCATTGATGCACTTGAAGATGACTGTTACATCCAAAAGTCAGAGTCGAGGGCTTCTGAGGCAGGCAGAAGGTGCCTGTTGCATCCAAAGATAGGGATGCTCGTGCCTCGTCTTCATTGTGCAGGAAGAGCCGTAGATCGAAATTGCGGTGCTGCGGCTTTGGTGGCTCTTTCTTCCTTCAAAATGGGTGTAGCCCATTCTGGTTGTGTTGAAAGCTGCTCCTTTAGCCGTGGTTTCGATCACGATCTTCCTTGGCCTTTGGAGGCACTTTCGAAGCCTCCCCTGGCCACAGGTTGGCTTGTGGTTCTTTTCTCTTCCTCGGCTAGAGGGTTGATTGCCACCCTCGTTCTGCTCAATAAATGCATCATTAGTCGAAGCATTTAGACGGCGGTGAGCCTGGCTCGAAGAGCGGTACATAACTGGGCTGCTGAAGGGATGCACATAACTGAGGATGCACATAACCGAGCTGCTGAAAGGATGCGCCTTGCTGAGGGCGCATGGTGGAATGCACCTGACTGGGGGCGCATGGTGATCGCTGCGCTTATTTGAGGGCGCATGATGGCTGCTGGCTGTAGACTTAGGATCTTTTCTTTGTAGAAATTCTCCTTTGTACAGTCTTTCTTAGATATGTAATAGACTTTTATATGTTAAATAAAAAGTCCTCTTTCAATGTCTATATTTGTTGCCTTTTGCTGTGAATTACTTTGTCCAAGCTCTGGCGCATGTAGTCTGGCGTATAGACTTTCTGGTTCTGAAATTCCATGCTTCTACAAGACCCCCTTCAAAGTTTTCAAAACTTTTAGATAAGTTTTGGAATACTTTGAATAAGAAGCATGATAGTGGAGGCGCATGACCGTCGGGGCATATAGATACTACCGCTGACGCACATGGGTTTAGACCCTGATGATGCGCCGAAGCACTGCTGACGCGCATGGGTTCACACCCTGATGACGTGCCGAAGCTCCGCTGCTGATGCGCATGGGTTTACACCATGATGATGCGCCGAAGCTTCTTTTTCAGACGCGCTATACGCTTTTGATGAGACTCAGATTCTTTTGTTATTTCTAATATTTTTTGAATCTTTGCTAGTGTCGATGCCTATCCCACTCTTGAATGAAGTGCTTCTGGACGCTGCCCTCTGCCAGACGGGAGTAGATTATAACGAGGAAGTAATAAACCCTGCTCAAGCCACTATTATGCTGGATCAGCATCCCGAGAGAATGACTCAAATCCGGGAACAGCAGTATGGGTTCCTCAAACGGATGATGGAGCATGGTGTTTTGAAATCTGTCACATCTGATAAAATGACCTTCTTGAAGCCTGAGTTCCTGTTTGGGGACCGCCTTTCTTCTACTGAAGCAACGATGTTGAAGGTCAAGGAAGACTGGTTTTTTACAGCAAAGGGAGTGCATATGACTGTTAAGCAACTTGAACGTCAATGGCCTTTGACGGCCTTCTGTCGTCCTGCTTCCAAGAGGAGGATGTCTTGGGATCTTACTCCCTCTCAGGGGGAGCGGTGACTGGCTTCATCAAAATTGATTCCACCTCCGATCAGAGAGATACTTTGACCGCAGTGTGGTCTGGGTCTTCTTTCACCTGACGGACTCTACGTCCTGGGAACATTTACAGTGATGTTCCTCTCGATACAATTGCTTACAGTGCCTTGACTTTTGCACATCGCATGCTGTTGATGGAACACTCATACCCAAAAGAAGAGTTTCGGATAGAGGGTTGGTGTCATTACATTTCCAAATGGGATAAACTGACACTCTGGGTTTTATCGCGGTTTCGGACTGAGCTCCGAGAGATTGGGCTGACTGCCACGATTCGTGCTACCCAGGCAGGTGTTGACATTAACAGGCATATGTTCCTCGTACTCTTGGAGATGTTTGATATCCATACCGGGACCTTTTTTACTCTTGTGGGGGAGTTAGGGCTCGCACTTCATGAGATGTATGAGGTATCAAAGCTCCTTTGGGGATCGGAACCCTATAAAGAGTACTTTCCGACCAACGAAGAGTTTCAAGTCTGGGGGACATGGCTGAGGAGATGACGGCCGTCTTTAAGGAAGTGGCGAGTCATCATTACTATATACAGAGAAGGGATAAGAGCGGGTCACAGCCTCATGTGACCACTTGGAGAGATTACGTCTTTAGGTAAGACAGGGAGGATCCCTCGCAGTTCTCCACTCCGCCAGCGCTCTCTCGTAGCGAAATGCTCTCTGAAATGAGCAGGTTAGGTAGGAAGAATTCCCGGGAGAACGAGGACCAGCAGTCGGATGAACGCTCCTACAGCTGTTTTTGGCATCTTGCTCATCGGATGTCGTCGAAAGCAGTATTGGTCGTATTTCTTATGGTTTGGCTTCGGGATTACGTCTTCCCGGGCGGATCCGGCTCTGTAGAGAGGGTGACCCGGAACTTAATCCTGCCAGCTGTGAAGTTGGTCTTTGGCCGGCGCTTGGCTCTACTCTCCGCAATGGTATGTAACCTACTGCGAGGTTTACGCGAGTTTGCGGGAAATGTAATTCATGACCGAGGTCAAAAAAATAACTTCCCGCGCACTGAACTGCCGTTTCACTATTTGATGGGATGGTTAATTTTACACCATCCCAATGTAATGAGTCCGGGTTCAGAAGAAGACTACAGGGCCGAAGATGCATTCCTCCGCCGTTTCCACCAGAGGAGTTGGTCGCACACTGGCGTCCCTGTTTGCAGAAGGGTTTTATCCCATCTTCCGGGATGGGAGATCACCAAAGTTGGTCCAATCTTCTTTGGTTTTGAGGCCAACGAAGACTTAAGGGATTCAGGTGAAGACTCCACCACTCTGCCTCCATGGGGATTTCGCTGGTTGTAAAGTATTCGGCCATCCCATCTGGTGTACCAAAACAGAAATCAGTGCTTCCTGGAACCGTATTTACCGAGTCGTTTTGCACGACAATTCAGTTATGCTCAGTGGATGTTGGACAATCCTAGTATCACCCTGGGGTATGTTGGAAGTTTGTTGGATGGTGCACGAGCTTGGCATTACTATAATGTCGGATGTACCAGAGCTCGCTTTACATTGCCCGTCCCGAATCCGCGGCCGCCCATTCTTTACTCGGCCGCCAAATTTTACTGTGTTATGGCTGTCGCACCTCCTGGATATGATAGGAAGACCAGTCTTATTGCAGGCACCCAGTTAGCAGCGGTCGGGGACATGCCGGTGAAAGCCCGATCGTACCGTCCGCCAGGGGTGGGTTATCGGGGTGCCCCTGCCGTGTCCACAGGGGGTCAGGCAGGACCCTCGATCGATCAATCGAAATGACGTGCAGATGCAGGGACTGGATCTCCTGTGTCAAAGAAGCCGAAGAAGACATCGTCACCGACGGTGTCATCGGATTCAGCATCTGCAGAGGTAAGGATGTCCTGCATAGTCTGGTTTGGGTTTAACATTTCATGTAATCAATGCTTTCCCTTTTTGTAGGAGCCGCTAAAAAGAAGGCCTCGTACTCCAAAATCTGGTGGGAGCAGGCCAAAGGAGATGGCGGGCTCATCTAAAGTGTACATCCCGCCGACTATGATGTCTCCCATGGAGGAGAATCCCGAGGATGTTGTTGTCGTGGAGATTCCAGCATCCCCAGATTATGTCAGAAGGGAAGCTGAGGATGTAGCAGTTTCCGAGATGATGAAGGTCGTCGCAGGGGCCTCGGATACCGAGGGTCCAGCAGACACGCGGTTTCCTGGTGATGAAGTGGAGTGGAGTTCGTCGTCTTCGGATGACGCTGCTCCAGAGTTGTAAGAGCCTGTTGCGGGGGCAACAGAGATGGTTGGAACAGAGGAGCGGGTTGATTCTTCTCCTTGTCATGATGAAGGGGGGTCGACTGTAGCATTGCCGAGCCCTGCCCCAGACTCAGCGGCGGAAGCTGAGGTGGCTACCAATCAGGAGGTAGCGACAGATCCTGTCCCTGTAGAGGGATTTGATGAAGAGACTCGTATGACGATCCCGACTCCTGGGGCTTCTCAGGCGACAAGTGTTGATCTCTCCATTCTGCCAGGGGAGGTATTGGCTGCCAATAGCACGTTAGGGACTGAAGAGGTGGCCACTAACGTCGGTGGTACTTCCAAGTTCGGGAAGGGTAAGGGTATGATGGAACCCTCTGTTGCTCCTTCCACTTGGGGTACTATCTCGACACCTGTGCCGGCTTCTTCTGCTCCTTTGGCTCCTCGGGCTAGTAGTCCAGCCCTTGTTGATGAAGAGACTATTGATGCCGAGGTTCCAGCCTCGCAGGTTGAGGTCGGCGGGTCTTCTTCTGGTCCGCCAACTGGAGTAGCTCCTCCAACCCCTACTATGACGCCCCAGGTGCTGGCGGACGCAGATGAATATGTAAAATTTATCGTTGAGGCAGTATATAAAATGTTGCAGAGGGGGGTATCGGCAGTGATGGATGCCAATAGAAGCTTTGCGACAGCAAGAACTCTGGTACTACCTTATATCAACCTGATCCGTCTTCACTAGGGCCACGATCATATGGCCGTCATTCTGGAAGCCACGGTGGCTGAGTTGGACCAGCGGCTTTCTAAATTAGAGCGCATCCAGCGAAATGACCTCTCCGTCCTAATAGATACGGAGAAGGAGAAGCTGCTCGTCGAGACTGAGTCTTCCTACCAGGCCACTATGAGTGTCTGGGAACGCGAAGTGGCTGAGACTGAAGTTACAGTGGAGCGGTTATCTCAGTCTATGCGGGAGACAGTGGAGATGCGAGCTGCGTTGGACGCTAATATCACGGAGATTGACGCCCAGATCCGTCGCCTTGAGGACCAGCGGGCCCGACTCCTATTGGACGCCGAACGTGTCCAGGCTGAACACGTAGCATTCAAGAAGGAGGAAGCGGCTTTCACTCACCGGGCTCTTACCCTGGCTCAGCAGAGACAGCAGCTTGATGAGAAGCACGAGAATGAAACTTCTCCTGAGGCTATTGAAGCGATGCGTCAAGAAGCTGAACGTCGAGTCTTGGCGACTGTGGAGACTCGGGCGGCAGACTTGAAACGCCGAATTGTAGAGCTTTCAGCCAACCATAGGGATATTTAGGGCTTGTAGTCTCTGCTTTTTTGTGTATTTGCAACTCTTGCTGGGGATAGTGTAATCTTTTACTCTCCTTTTTTTAGAAATAAAGAAGTACACCATTTTCTGCAATGTGTTCATTTTTGCTTGTCATGAACTTTGATGATTTGTGTGGACCTATTTTCTTTTGCGTACCTTGGTTTTAGGTACAGATAATAAGTTTGAGAGAACCCTCATGTTTGCTCAGAGGTGATGTGGACGTGGCAAATATGGGATTCAAATGATAGAATCTTCCTACTCAGAGGTGTTATGGACGTGGTAGGAATGACTCTGGGGGATACGCGGAACTACTCAGAGGTAATGTGGACGTAAAAGTTCTGCGATTAATGTACGACAACGCGGGGGTTGTCTGTTCGGGATTTTTACTCAGAGGTAATGTGGACGTGGTAAATATGAAGGATAGCGTAGTCTTACGGGGTGTAAGATTCTGTCTTGTAGGGCGTAGGGGAACAACTCAGATGTGATGTGGACGTGGTTGTTCTTCTACTGGAGGATGCCACAGAACAGCTGGGTTTCAGAAGCGTATGATTTTGTGGAGTGGAAGTACATGTCTGAAAAGATGTCAAGAGTAGTACTTCTTCAGGAACTTGCCGTTGATGGGCATCATGAACAAGTTCCCATTGGGTTTGGCGAGGCGGTAAGTACCGTTTGAGTATACCATCTTTATGATGAAAGGTCCTTCCCACTTGGGCTCGAACTTTCCTGGTGTCTTGTGAGTCAACACCATCGGTCTCCTGACTGCCAGAACCAGGTCGCCAACTTGGAAAGTCCTCTGCTTGACCTTTTTGTTGAAAGCCTGTGATATACGGACTTGGTAGAGTTCGATGCACTGTTGAGCTAGGAGACACTTTTCGTCAAGTGCCTTCAGTTCCCGCAGACGACGACGTTGATTGTCTTCTTCTGTGAGTTGGTTTGTGATTGCTACACAGAGTGAGGGTATCTGAATCTCGAGAGGCAGTACCGCTTCGCTCCCGTATCTGAATCTCGAGAGGCAGTACCGTTGTGCGGTAGGCCCAAAGGCATTCGTCGAGCTTTTCGTCCCAGTCGCATTTATTGGATGACATGACCTTTTTGAGTAGCCTGACGATAGTCTTGTTAAACGCCTCTGCTAATCCGTTTGCTGCCGAATTGTAGGTGGTTGATGCCACGTTTTGAATACGATTCTTGTCACAGAATCGGCTGAAAACATGGCTGATGAACTGAGGACCATTATCGTGGATGATCCTTCGGGGTACCCCAAAACAGTAGATGACGTGGTGCTTGATGAAGCTGATCACCCTGGAGCTTTTCACTTCTGTCAGTGGAACTGCTTCTGCCCATTTGGAGAAGTAGTCAGTGATAGCTAGGATGAAGAGGTGTCCTATTGATGAAGGAGGGGTGATTGGTCCGACAATGTCCATGCCCCAAGCTTCGAAGGGCCAGGAGGCGACTGTAGGATGTAGTGGTTCTGACGGTGTATGGATGAAGTCTGCGTGAAGCTGGCACGCATGGCACTTCTTAGCATATTCAACAGCGTCAGCGGCCATGGTTGGCCAGTAGTAGCCCATACATCGCAGTCGGTCCTGCAACTTAGGACCAGGTTGATGGGCCCCGCAGGTTCCATCGTGAGCTTCTCGAAGGGCTTCGACTGCTTCTTCGTTAGACAAACATCGAAGGAGAAGTCCATCGTAGGAGCGTCGGTACAGCATTTTTGTGGCTGTATCGTAGTAGAATCGAAGAGAGCGTCTCCGGACTGAGACGACTTCTTTCGGGTCCTCTAGAAGAATTTTGTAGACAACAAAGTCGATGAACGGGAATCTCCAATCTCGGACATTAACACCGGCACCCGTTGACATGGCATGGGCCACTTGTGAGCACAAGTTATTTTTAGGGCAGACCAGGTCTCGACCCACTACCGTGACGTAGTATTGAGTCCCGAGGGGTGTTGCCAATGAGGCTGCGAGGCCAGCCAGGGCGTCAGCTTCCAGATTTTGTAGGCAAGGTACGTATTCGATGAAGAACCCGATGAAGGTTAAAACGATGTTCAATGCAACTTCATGGTAAGGGATCAGGTCTTCATGACGAACTTCGTATTACCCTCTGATCTGGTTTACGACGAGTTTTGAGTCGCCGTAGGCTTCCAGATGATTCACCCCCAGCTGTTGCGCCAGCTGGAGTCCCATAATGAGCGCGTTGTACTCAGCAACATTGTTGGAGCACGGCTTTGAAAGGGAGTAAGCACGCTGGATGACCAGCTGATCGGAGGAGACTAATACCACCCCCACTCCTGCGACGATTTGGCCTTTGGGGCCTGTTCTTGAAGCGCCATCGAAAAATATCCGCCAGACGGAGCCTTCTTCGGTGACGTTTGATTCTTGGACCTCATCCGGGATGTTTTCATAGAGTCTTGAGGACTCTGGGATGGGGTATGCAGCTAAAAAGTCGGCCAGAGCTTGACCCTTAACAGCTTTTTATGGAACGAACACCATGTTGTATGGCGTTAGCAAGATCGCCCATGTGGCTAGCCGGGAGTTCAATAATCCTGGCTTGGTCATGAGGACTCTGAGCGGATTGACTCGGGAAATGACATGAATTGTCTGCCCCAAGACATAATGTCGAGTCTTTTGGATGGCAAATACCAAAGCCAAGCACTCTTTCTCAACGGGGTTGTACCGGTGTTCGGTCCCGATCAGAGTTCGACTGAGGTAGTAGATTGCTTGCTCATAGCCTGTATCGCTGTTCTGAGCCAGCAGAGCGCCGAGGAAGTGATCCATGGCTCGGACGTAGAGGAGAAATGGTTTACCGGCGACGGGTGCCACCAGGACTGGTGGGCTCGTCAGGTAGGCTTTGATGTCGTCGAAAGCCTTTTGGCATTCCTCTGTCCAGACGTAAGAGACTCCCTTCTTTATGAGCTGGGTGAAGGGTTGACATTTGCCGGAAAGGTTTGCTATGAACCTCCGGATGTATGCCAGATGTCCCTGTAGGCCTCGAAGTTCTCGAAGGTTCTTTGGAGGGTCCATATCAAGGATAGCTTTGGTCTTCTCGGGATCGACATGAATGCCTTTCGCCGTGATGATGAAGCCCAAGAACTTTCTGCTAGAAACCCCTAGGAAGGATTTAGCGGGGTTTATCTTGAGTTGATGTGCCCGCATGAGATCGAAGACTGTCTTGAGGTCTTGCAGGTGATCTCCTTTGAGACGGCTCTTGACTGCGATGTCGTCAACATAGCATTCGACTGTCTTACGAAGGTGTTGACGGAAAATGGTGCTCATAGCACGTTGGTATGTCGCACCAGCATTTTTTAAGCCGAAGGGCATCACTGTGTAGCAGAAAATGCCCTTTGGAGTCCTGAATGACGTATATTTTGTGTCATCGGGGAACATTTTGATCTGGTTGTAGCCCGAATACCCGTCCATGAAAGACATGCGCTCGAAGCCACATGTGTTGTCGATCATCACGTCGGTGATTGGAAGCGGGAATTCGTCCTTTGAACAAGCAGAGTTTAGGTCCCTGAAGTCGATACAAACTCGTATCTTTCCATTCTTCTTGGTGACGGGGACAACGTTGGCTACCCAATCTGGGTGTTACTCTTCACGGATGAAGCCGCTGGTCAAGAGCTTGTCCATCTCCTGATCGATGGCGTTCATGATATCCGGACGGAAGCATCACTGTTGTTGTTTGATAGGCTTGGCATCAGGTAAGATATTCAGCCTATGCATCGTGATCTGAGGATCAAGTCCCGGCATATCTTCGTAGCTCCAGGCGAAGACGTCGATATACTCTTTAGCCAGCTGGATTAAAGATTCTTGGTCTTCACATTTTAGGCTTTTGCTGACGAAGATGGGTTTGGAAGAAGATCCATCCCCAAGATCGATCAGCTCGACTTCGTCTTCGGTGGGAGATTCACGTAATTCAAAACGAGACTCCCATTGTTGTCCTAGGCGTTGAGCCCAGGTTTCTTCTTCGAAGAATTCCGACGCTTGGTCTTCGCCTTCTTCTTCTTGAGATTGTGCAGATGTCATGTTGGCTGACAGCACTCTCTTGAAGACAGATCCGATACTGGTATCGGAATCCTATGTTGATGCTTCAGACGAGTGAGAATGTTCTACTTCTTCTGCTTCTGAACTCTCTGGAGTTGACGGTGGCGTGACATAGCCTACCCCCCGTCGAGTTCGATTGTAATAGTCCTGCGGCTTTCCTTTAGGTGTTGGAAGCCGAAGAGGGAGACGTCGACCTTTGCCGTAGTTCAGGCCTTTGTTGCTTTTTAGGTCGTAACCCATCTTTTGGATGAGGTACTTTGCCTTGTCCATGTACCGATAGAGTTGTACTCTGTCGGCATCTGGTTCTGGCTCGAGTGGCGGGAGGTCTTGATGACGCTCAACCTTGCCGAAGATGATGGATTCTTCATCTCGACTCCGTGGTGGGACTATGTAACAGACCCCTTGGGACGGAACTTATCCCGCGGGATTACATTGTCTAGAGAAGGGGCATCTACATCAGCCGAGATGTATTCCCCCAACTCTTCATTTGTAAGCACTGGAGTAAGATCAGGAGAGTCCACCACAGCGTTGGCTTTGGAGTCCGAGAGGACTACGTGGGCCTTCTCTGGCGGCTGGGATGGCGGCGACTTGCCCTTAAGACGTACCTTCAGAGGTGCCTCCGCTGTGCCTCCGGTGATTGACGCCTTCCCCTGCAGTTTTGCCACGAAGGGGGTTGATGTTTGAGGCAGCTTTCCTTTGAGCCGTATCTTCAGGGTAGCTTCAGGAGCAGCTGGTGCTTTCTCGGGTAGCTTAATGCTCATGGGAGACAACTTCTGAGGCGGTTTGCCTTTGAGTCGGATCTTCAAAGAAGCGTCGGGGGTGACCTCAGGCTCCATGTCCGGCTCTGCTGCCGTTTCTGCTTCGTCGTTAGCATCATTGGCTTCCTCCTCGTTAAGTGATTTGTATAAGTCAGCATCGGTGATGTAGGCTTCAATCCCTTTGAAAGGGTCGATGTCCGCGAACTCCGTACGGATGACGTTGTTGGTGGACACGTACTTTATACATTGGTGGAGAGTGGATGGCACCACCATGTACTCATGCAACCATGGGCGACCCAACAGAAGGTTGTAGTTGACTTCAACGTCCATGACATAACAAGTGACCTCGGTTCTGAGGTTACCGATGTGGCACTTTAGTCGTATTTTGTCCAGTGGTTCACTTTTGATAGCGTTAAAGCCACTGATTGTTGTGTTGGAGGGCGCCAATCGGTACATTGGTATCCCCAGTGTTGAGAGCAGCGTCTTCGGGATGATGCTGAGGGAAGACCCCGGATCGATCTGAATCCGCTTCACCTTGACTGAACCAATGTACCCTGTATAATACAGCGGCCTGTTGTATCGATTGTGCTTGAGTAGCATGTCCTGTTGGGTGAAGGTTTTATTGGGGATAACCTCCTCTGCACAGTGACAGTGCTTGCACACAGTCGGGAGATCTTCAGGCTGCTTGACCTGACTGAGAAAGGATTCAGTATCCTTCAGAGCTTCGCAGAGAGCTTCTGGGAGTCTTTGGAAAGACGAAGGAGCTCGAACAGAGATAGGCGGGCAGGAGTACTGGCCAGTTGTGCCAGTATGTCGAAGTTGTGGGGCTTGGCTAGCCCCGAAGCATTCTCTTTTCGCAGAGGCCTATAGAAGCGGGCCTCTATCTGCTTCTGCTTATTGGCTGCTGAGGGCTTAGACGGACCCTCGTCCTGGACAGCAGGGACGGTACCAGGAGGCACCACCTCGATGGCAGCTTCGTCGGGTTGGACGTTCTGTTGTGAACGCATCTGCACAGGAAGTGCCTCTTCCGCTGAAGAAGAGACCGTGCGGCAAGACTCGATCTTCCTGCCTTTGGACTTGGAGGTAGGGCGTACCTCCGGTTGAGTCACCTCGGAGACGAGATCGGGGTGAACCCACAGGATCTCTTCCCGGGATGTGGTGAGTGGGATGAGTCCACTCACGTTGTCACCGGTAGGTGGTAAGTTAACCACCTCCATTGTCGCCTTAGGGATAGGGACGACGCCATCCTGTTTTGTAGTTGGCGGCAAGGTGCCAAACTGGAGTGACACCACGTTGGCTCATACCGTCTTCTCCTCGTAGTCGACGGAGATTACATCCGCGTTGATCATGCGCTGGATATAATTCTTGAGGACGTAGCAGTCCTTGGTTGGATGTCCGACAAACCGATGGTAGTGACAGCACCTCGGGTTGTCTACTTTCCCAACCTCATCAGGACGCTTCGGATCCGGAAGTTTGATCTTGTCACCCTGCTTCAGTATCTCAAAGAGTTGCAGGGTGTCTTCGTCGTTGAACGAATAAACCTCCTTTGGCCTTGGTGCAAGTGGAGGCTTCTGAGTAGGTGCTGATGCACCTTTTAAGGCATTGACAGTCAATGCCTGTTTCCCCTTTGTTTCTCGTCCGGGGTTGTTGGCTGCAGGCTATTTTCCCTTGTCCTCGAAGGCAAGGAAACTAACTCCCAAAAGACGAGCATTAGCTGCCTTCTTCTCCGCGGCTTCTGCTTCAATGATCAAGGAGCTCCAGTCGGGAGGAGGAGTAGAGTTGAGCCAGATCTTGACTGCAGGCAGCATGTTCATGCTGCAGGAGGAGAGGAGTGCATGTTCTGGCATGCCCGGGGGCAGTCTGAAGCAGGCCTGTCGGAAGCGTTCGATGAACACTCGAACTATTTCCTTCTCCTTCTGGCGTATCTCTATAAGGGACGCCATTGTCATGTCCTTTCCGCCGTCGTAGAAACGGTCGAGAAAGAGGCACGTTAGGTCGTTGAAAGAAGATATTGAATTGTCGGGAAGGCTGCAGTACCAGTCGTACGACACTTCTTTCAGTACCCCAACAAATATGCTGGTGAGTAGCGCGTCCTCTTTCGGAAGATGTCCCGTCTGAGACCGAACGTACGTCAGATAGCGATGCGGAGAGTCCTTCCCGTCGTACGGCGTCAGTGTTTGTGGTTTATACTTTGGAGAATAAACCACCTTGTTCCACTCGAGGGGATAAGGCTGGGGATGCCCATTTTTTGGCGCTTCTCTTGTCTTGTCTTGGACTCAAAGCGCTCGTGCAGGTCCCTGATCATCTCAACCATGTCTTCCGTAGAGCCGGAAGTCGGGGAAGGTGGTACCACCTGATGTTGAGCATTTGAGGGTTCCGACGTCCGAGGTGCTTCTCGGCGATCTGCGTCCGAGGATACCCGTTGAAGGGGTACACTCGACTCTCCATTGGCCCCTGGATCGGGACCGATAGAAGGTATCCTGGTCAAGGCTGACCGTATCTCAAATACTGCTTGAGTCAGTGTTTGCATGGAGACAGAGAGGGTTTTGAGTCCTCCCTCTAGGGTATCTATGCGCTGGACGAGGTCTGTTGGCGGCGCATCAGACTCGACATCAGCCCCAGTCATATTTACTGTCATGACGCGGCCGAGAGTAGATGGATGGATCGAGGCTTCACTCTCGGCCTCACTCTCTTGTTGGGGAGTTGCCTCTCCTGGAGCTTCGTCTTGGCTGCCCTCGGCTATATTCGGGAGAACATTCACCACGGGCGCATCTGCAAGGGCCTGATTACCCTCAACTCCGTCTTGAAGGGCCTCTTCGTCTCCGGAACTCGGGTCCGTAGATGCTAGACTACCCCCAGCTATGTTCTGGAGGATATCCTCGTCTTCAGGGGCTTCTGGGAGGCTGACTTCGCATCGAGGATCTGCCCCAGGTGTGCTTTGGACACACTCGTCTTCGGAAGGAGGCTCGACAAGGGTCTGACTACCCCCAGCTTCCTCCAAGATCTTCTTCCTTCCTCGAGTGCCTTCGAACACTCCAGAGGACGAGACAGCTGTCTTGGTTTTCCTCGACTGGCTTTTGGACGAGGAAGAGAAACTGCCAGTCGCCTTTCGGACCGACGAGGAGTTGCATAAAGCAACCATTGGTTCTTCTTCTGTTGACACCTTCTTCCAGAGGCAACGTCGGAGGGGTGTCGATGATTGCAGCCGCTGGAACACCGACTGCCTTGGTGGGACTGCCGCTTTGCAACAGCAGTTGATGGTGACTACAGCACAAGTGTGCCCCGTAAGGGGCGCATCGTGCTTGTCAGTCGACTCTCCTGATCGGCGCTTGTGAGTGATCATTTTGTGCAGATCGTTAGAGGAGATTGCCACCTTCGTACGCCCTTCAGGCGCATGGCAAGGCCAAGCGCCGGGGTGGTCAAGTGAGTGCTGCGTCTCCTGATCTAATACCAAACAGGCATCCCGATCAGTAGTGGAGGAACCACAACATTTGGAGTGACTTGAATGGACCTCAAACGCACAACCAGAGGAGGCGCAGGAGTTCAAGACTACTGGATTTGCCTTACTCGACTTGGTTGTGCATGCAGTAGATGCGCCCAAGTGAGACAAGGACTTTGAAGGTCGGCTCGTTTTTGGCGCTGCAGCACTCGAGTCGACCTTGTACAGCTTACCATCAGCAGCGCGCATGATTGTGAGCGCATGCTTCTTGCTTGCTGCTGGCATAGCATGTTTAGGGCGTATGGCCCGTGCTGCCTTGGATTTCTTCGTACCAGTCCGCTAGGGCGCATAGTACTCAGAATCCAAATTCTCTTTGCCATTACAGCGAGTGAGTCTGTCAAAGACAGAGACCTTCTGTGGCGCATCAGAGGTGATGCGTGGGGTATTGGCTGCGCCCCTGCTCCGTCGACGCATCTTTCTCGCTTGAAAGGGAGATGGCTGGGGAATGTGGTTAGCCGCACGTTTCCCCGAGAGATGTGCTGTACCAGCGGGCGCATCTTGGTTGCTGAGGACGTCAGCAGGAAGGAAAGGCTGGATCGGCACATCCCCTTCGGTGGTGGTGCCCGAGGCGTCGTCCTTGCACACCTAGACTCGACGGGTCTTCTTCGGCTTCGGCAGCTGCTTCGAAGGACTCGCACTGCCTTCAGAGATGAACTCCTCATATGCCTGTTGATTGAGGCGTATGATCAGCATCTTGTAGGAGGAGCCCACCTTCACGTCGTCGAATTGCGACACAGCTTTCTCGGTGGAGGAGAAAGAGGTCCCCAGTAGAGTCGCCAGCTTGTTTGCCATTAAAATTCTTTGATTGCAAATTTTAATACAAACAGAACAGTGTTACAATATATGACTTAGAAGTAGTCCTAGAAGTACACTTTTGCTTATCTGGGTCCCTTGTGCCGATGGAGTGAGTGGTAATGCGTTGACTCCATTGACGATCTGACGACGGTTATCGGTTCTCTGAAGGTCTGGATTGCTCTGGGTGCTGGAGCTTGTTGAGAGGAGGAAGACGTTGAGTGTTTGTATCTGCCTCTCTGGTGGTACGAAGTCTTTGTGTGTTCGCTATGTGTGTGGGTAGGTGTGTATGGAAGAAGGAAATGATCCCTCTGTTTATAGCTTTACAGGCTGGCTGGTCATGCGCACATGTAGGATGTGCTTGTACGCGGAGACGCCACGTGTTGATTGCTGATGGAGGCGTATGAAATGCGCCCTAATCGAAGGGTTGACTTCTTCATGTTGCTGTTGTAAGCCGGCACGTAGCAGAGGAGAAGATCTTTCTGTTGCTGATATCTTAGATGAGTTGAGTCAAAGGACACGTGTCGTCAACTCATGGCTCGGAGATCTCAGATTTGATGGAGGAATGATCTGGTAAGATGTGCCTAGGATTGGGCGCATAATGAGACTTTGGCTCGTAACCTTTAGGAGTCACGAACCATTCTGGGTGTATGGCTTTTGAGGCGCATACAGAGCTTCAGTAGTGACTTTACTCCTGTCTTTTAGGATCAGGGAGAAGTCTAGGGCGTATGGCTTTTGAGGCGCATGCAGAGCTTTAATAATGACTTTCCTTCTGTCTTTTGGGATCAGAGAGGAGTCTGAAGCGCATGGCTTTTGAGGTGCATGCAGATTTGGGTGCATGGCTGCGGAGGCGCATGCGAGACGGTTGGGTGGCCACGTGGCAGTAGCCATCGGAGGGAAGTAATGATGACGCTGACGTTTGGCGATGTTTCATCTTCTGAAAAAGCTGTCGACTGTTCAAACTTCGGGAGGCGTGCTGCCAACTCTGTCAGTTCAGCATTTAATGTTTGCGATATTCGATGGACAGCCGAGTGGGCGCGTCGATTGGCGTTTTACTAGGCGTATGGGGGAACATGAGGGCATATCCTCTGTGATGCGCTTGGTGTTGAAAGGCGCGTCTGTGTGATGCGTTTGATGTTGAAGGGCGCATCCGTGTGATGCACGGTCTGGCCGACACATCTGCTTCATGACACGTCTTTAATGGTGCGACTGTTACGGTCTTCGAGTGCTTTAAATAGCTTAGCTGAATTCGAAGCGTCCGGTTCATCCATTTAATGCAAATTCAATGCACGGAATTCGGAGAGCCATCCACTTGGCGCATGGGTTTGATTTGCTCGGCCTATAAATAGTGGCATGGAGAGAGTTTGTTTCTCGTTCTCTTACGTTCTTCCGACATGAACTTGTGTACTCGAATGCATTCTGTTGACGAGATGCTCTCGAGGGTGAAGATGCGACGCAATGTCTTCATTGATGCACTTGAAGGTGACTGTTACATCCAAAAGTCGGAGTCGAGGGCTTCTGAGGCAGGCGGAAGGTGCCTGTTGCATCCAAAGATAGGGATGCTCGGGCCTCGTCTTCGTTGTGCAGGAAGAGCCGTAGATCAGAATTGCGGTGCTGCGGCTTTGGTGGCTCTTTCTTCCTTCAAAATGGGTGTAGCCCATTCTGGTTGTGTTGAAAACTGCTCCTTTAGCCGCGGTTTCAATCACGGTCTTCCTTGGCCTTTGGAGGCTCTTTCGAAGCCTCCCCTGGCCACTGGTTGGCTTGTGGTTCTTTTCTCTTCCTCGGTTAGAGGGTTGATTGCCACCCTCGTTCTGCTCAATAAATGCTTCATTAGTCGAAGCATTTAGACGACGGTGAGCCTGACTGGAAGAGCGGCACATAACTTGGCTGCTGAAGGGATGCACATAAATGAGGATGCACATAACTGAGCTGCTGAAAGGATGCACCTTGCTGAGGGTGCATGGTAGGATGTGCCTGACTGGGGGTGCATGGTGATCGCTGCGTTTATTTGAGGGCGCATGATGGCTGCTGGCTGTAGACTTAGGATCTTTTCTTTGTAGAAATTCTCCTTTGTACAGTCTTTCTTAGACATGTAATAGACTTTTATATGTTAAATAAAAAGTCCTCTTTCAATGTCTATATTTGTTGCTTTTTGCTGTGAAGTACTTTGTCCAAGCTCTGGCACATGTAGTCTGGCGCATAGACTTTCTGGTTCTGAAATTCCATGCTTCTACAAGAACCCTAGCAGAACTTGGCCAGAGTTCAGCCAGAGTTCGGCCAAGTTGAACTTTATGTGAACGTTTGATTTTGAACTTGGTCACCCTTCAGTTGTGGTTTGTTACAAAGAGCTCTGTCAGAGTTCTGCCCGAATTTTGCCAGAATTCTGTCTTTGGAAAAACTATAAATAGAGAAGGATTTCGATCATTTGAAAACACCAATTCACTTTCAATCTCTTCTCTTCTAAAGCTTACATTTTGTCCAAAGAGTTCCCAAAAGCTTTTATTTTCAAATTCTAAGCCAGTTACAATCCTCTAGTCGATTTGCTAGTGCGGTACGGTCTAGAAGTTTCAGAGCGGTTGTAATTAGAGGCTTGATTGAAGATACAACTCTTCACAATTGAAGTTGGTCGAGTTCTTTGTATCAAAGCTCGCGTCTGTAGAAGTTGCAAGGACTTCGTATGAAAAGTTGCAGAATTTTCCAATAGTGGATTCAACTAGAAGCTAGAGTTCTTCCGACTGGAATAGCCCTAACAACAGAGAAACCAGTATAAATTTCGGTGTTTGCGTTTGCCTTCTGATCACTTTTTTATTACTGTCATTTACTTTGTGATTATTTTTATATCTGCGATCTAACTGCTAACGAGATTTTTAATTAGCAATATTCCGCTGCCTACTCTATTCACCCCCCTCTAGAGTATTCTGTTTTACGATTTCATTCCTACAAGGTCCGAGGGGAATATGAAGTTCGTCACGAAGACCTTATCCTATATCATAAAGCGACAATCAAATTAGCTTCTACTTTTACTGGATTCTTCATCAAGCACGTACCTCGACTACATAATATAGAAACAGATGCTTTAGCCGGTCTTGCTGCTTCCTTGACCGTCCCTACCAATACTCAGCATTCGATCATAGTGTCTGGTCGAGAACTATTCTGTGTAAAAGATACCTTGCATATTCATCACCGTTATGCAACAGAAACAAACGTCAACAATTAGAGAATTCCTTTCATAGACTATGCCATCTACGGAATCCTCCCTGAGGACCCAAAGGAAGCAGTGTCTGTCTAAAGGCGAACCCTCAAATTTTACTATAATACAGCTACCAAAATGCTATATCGATGCTCTTACGATGGGCTACTGTTACGATGTTTATCAGACATAGAAGCCAAACATGCACTCTGTGAGGCTCACGACGGAGTTTGTGGCGCACATCAACCAGGCCCCAAATTATAAGATCGCCTCAGACGAATGGGTTATTATTGGCCTACGATGATAGCAGATGCTGTTGAGTATACAAAAAAGTGTAGGGCTTGTCAGTTCCATGCCGACTTTATTCATCAATCTTCAGAGTTTCTACACCCGACGACAGCATCTTGGCCTTTTGAAGCCTGGGGTATGGACGTCATAGGCCCAATCAGCCTGCCATTTTTCAGAGGACATCGGTTCATCCTAGCTATAACCGATTACATCTCCAAATGGGCGGATGCTATACCACTCACCGAAGTGAAGACGTCGAACATGATCAGTTTCATCAAACATTACGTTATCTATTGCTTCGGCCTACCTCGCAGGATCATCCATGATAATGGTCCACAATTCACGGGCCATGTATTCTATCGGTTCTGCGATAAGAATAGAATCTAGAATGTAGCCTCTACTGCCTACAATCTAGCGGCTAATGGGTTAGCAGAAGCCTTCAGTAAGACCTTTATTAAACTTCTCAAGAAGTTCATGTCTTCAAACAATCGCGATTGGAATGAGAAGCTCGGCTAATATCTCTGGGCCTATCGTACAACGGTCCGAACTTCAACAGGCAGTATGCTATTCTCTCTGATTTATGGGAGCGAAATAGTTATTCTCCTAGAAATCCAGATTCCCTCTCTTCGAGTAGCCTTAGCCAGTGAGTTGACTGCCGAAGAAAGTTACCATCTGTGACTACAAGAACTCGAAGCGCTAGACGAAAAATACTTATTAGCTCTGCAGCGTATTGAGCTATACCAAGCACGCCTTTCCAGAGCCTTTAATAAATAGGTAAAGGAAAAAATCTTCTAAGTTGGTGATCTGGTCTTAGCAATGAGAAGACCAAGGGTCATGACGCACAAGACAAAAGAATTTTTTTAGCCTAAATGGGAAGGTCCTTTCGTTATACAATCAGTGTATTCTAACGATACATTTCGACTAACCAAACCTGATGGTGACTTGCTCATGATGTCAATCAACAGCAAGTTCCTGAAGAAATATTATGTGTAACCTTCATGAACATCGTTAACATATACCCTATTTTAGTCATATAAATGTACAGTATAATATTTAGGTGATTCAAAAACAAAAAAATATTTAACTATTATTCGTATTTCAAGAGTCTTGAATACACCATGGATAATAGGTCCTCTAAAAAGATTTCCCAGTAGAATTATTTCCGTTTTAGACTCTGCCCAAATCCGGTCTGACAAAAACAAGTCACATCTATATTACCTTTGAACTGTTTCCGATAATTATTTCCCAGTGGGATGATTAAGAAACGTTTTGCCACGTCCATATAACCTCTGAGCAAAGCATTTATCAAGGATAATCACGTCCATATTACCTATAAATTATCCACTCCTATCTAATGTTATATATATCCTTCCACATCCATATTACCTCTGGTCAGATATAGAACATCCTATGCTATTACGTCCATATTACCTCTATTAGCAGCTGCTTTCAACTTATTATCTATATTCAAGAACCTTGAATATAAAACGGATAATAAGACCACATCAAATTCTCCAGCGGAATACCTACCAGAAATATCCTTACTACATCCACATTACCTCTAGTTTTGATATTTCACAAACTTCATTCATGAATTTTGAAAGCCAAAAGATTCTTTATTAAAGACGTCTATCAAAAGACAGAGAAAAAAAAGATACAGGAGTCTTGACGGCTAATTGAGCCTATTAGAAGAGAAAATCTAAGGGATACACAATCGATTGATACTATCCCTTAGAGCCACTATTTCGGCTTCGGACTTCGCGGTAGCACGGCGGCGTGCCTCTTCTTGACGAACAGCCTCATCCTGGAAGGAGATTAGATTCACGTGCTCTCCCTCCAACTTCACCAACTATTTTTTTAAGTAGACGAAACTTGTGGCAATCATGGCAGCCTGAACCAAATAGTCCTCCTGTTCAGACGTCGCTATCCTCAAGCTGGCCTCCAGTGGAGCAATCTCACTTTGGATTCACGTAATGTGATTATATTTCTCTGTAATCTGCGACCAGCTTATCCTTCGAAGCAGAATGTGCCTCACTCGCAGGGTTGAACTACTCATACCGATCAGCCAATTTTCTGATCTCTTGAGCGGGGGCATCCTTCCTTGCTTGGAAAGTAGCCTCCTCTTCTGTGAGAGCCGCGACTAAAGCCTCATCTTCTGTACGAAACAGCGACGACGGGCTTCATTGTTTGGCATCCCAGAATCTGGCCACCTGACTCTCCTGATCATTCAGAACCCTCCTTAGAGCATTAACCCACTCTTCATAGCCGGTGATGCTCTCAAGGACTGCCACCTGGCAGTCAGCAACAGCCTTCACAGGGCCAAAGGCGGCGTTCCGGTTCAAGACCCCAGGAAGCTTTACTTTCAACATAGAATAGAAAGTTTTGACAACTTCATGGGCTATCTCATCGTCTTCGGTGGAGGTCGTCGGGAAGAAAGCTTAATGAGGTTCTTCCGCTCCAGGAAGAGATGCCTAACAAGAAGTCGAACCTGACAAGAAAATAATATATGTATGAGTAACAAAAAAGAGGGAGTACAAAAGAGTGGTAATTTCGTACCTTTGGCATGCTCAGCGCCAACTTGGGCTAAGTCATCGGTCTTGGCTTCAGGAAAACCAAGAGCAGGCCCAGGGTGTTCAAGAAGAACAATATCGTAGCCTCGAACAGCATCAGGCTGGGTATCTTCTACGACCACAGCTGGACCGGGAGCAGATTCAGCAACAACCACCACAGTAGGTTGTTCAACCTCTCCTTCTGCAGCCGATGTCGGCTTACTAACAGATCCCTCTGCACCAGCAAATTCAGAGGAACCAGCGACAACCTCTTTTTCTCCCCCAATGCCTTAGGCTATCTCTATAAGTGGTTCCATCTCCTTGTCTACAAGGGAATATATAATAGCAGTCAGCCTCACGAGGAGCACGTAAAATCGAAGTCAAAAAATCTCATATGAAGAGAGGTACAAAGATAACGTACCCGCAGGAGGGTGAGCCGATTGGACTTGATTCTCGTCCAACTCTTTCATTATGGCCCCGATTTCAGATATTGCCCCCAAGGAGATATCGAAAGAAGGATTGGCGTTCTGGTCCCTACCATAATCCAGGCATTTGCCCTGATCATCCTTTGATTCAGCCTCCTTGACTGGGGAAGGCTGAACGTCGTCTGCCGATCGAGGACAAGGAGGGGACACTGTTGTCACGTCCACTTCCTCAGGCGAGGAGGCACCTGCCTCAGCTGCAACTTCAGGGTCCTGTGCAAAGAACAAATGGAAGGGAGAGAAAGCTTCTAACGACTTTACCAAAATAGCTATGGAGTCTATGAAGGGATCTACCTCCCGAATGGTAACGACCTACAGCACCGTTCTACTTTTTCCAGTTTGCCGGGAAGACCTTCTCAAGGGAGGTAAGCCAGTACCCACTTCCCTGGCTCTCCTTAGGGCAACAGTCTTCTTCTTCCTTTTAAAAGTTGGCTTCTGAGCCAATTCAGTTGAAGCTTTCCTCTTCTGAGGAGGATTGTGAAGAGCAGAATCCATTATCCATTAAGGTAGCTTCTGCACTGCTACTGCCCGATGGAGGGGATACCCTAAAGGACTCGTAGTTCTATAAGAAGCTTAAAGCCCTTCTGCAAGCGGGTACACCAGTGATGGCCCAGTCTACGTCGCAGAATCTGTGAAGAAAGGTGTCTCCAACCAAAGAGTCTACCGTCGATCCAGCGTTCATCAGGGTAGGACAGTACAGCAGCAGCCACTCCATCAAGAAATGATACGAAAGTTCGGTGCGAGCGAAGTTGGTTCTGCCGTTAGGAGTCACCGCATTTCTAACAAAATCCCATAGACCCCGTTTAGTGGCACAGACCATCGCGGGAAGCAAGGCAAGCCGGTATCCGAATACCAGCTTCACAGCCGGAAGTATTATGCTCTGGCTCATCCTCTCAATAGTCCCTGAACCCCGAGGGACTATTCAGTCACGAAGCCAGATCATCAAGAAAGCTGCCAACACGGCTTTCTCCGACAACGGATATTCAGCTTGACAGAAGTAGTGGCCAATCGGGAACTCCCCTTCAGGATCATTACTATCCTTAGCATCCGCTGTATCATAATATGCCATCCGAACTTCTATCTCGGACTTGGTCATAGATTTTAAAATCGAAAAGGAGGTCAGATCCTCGTCTTCTCCTTGAACGAAGACGTAGCCCGTCCAAGCTCTTGTGTGGGGATTGTCCCCCTCGGTCCTTCCTTTCTTGTTGATCCTATGGCAGATGAGGAGGTGGCAGAATAACTCCTTGTATACATCCATCATCTCAGAGTTCTCATTCTCCAGGTCTCGGAGCTTTTTATCACAAGGTACGTACTCTTCATACGGCTCTGTGCCCCAAGGAAGCTTCAATACTTCTTGTATCTCGTGGAGAGCCAATACCATCTCCCCGCTCGGAGTAAAGAAAGTACATGTGTGAAGTTTGTATAACTCTGCCAAGGTGACAAACATTGGCCAGTTGACCTTTACGCTATATTGGGTGGCCCTAATAGCATAAAAAGGCCAGCAGTTGTGGACACACACAAAAAAAGAAGAAGAAAATGTTGTCTTCTTTTATTGGCACAAGGCACCACAAATCGATTACGTTTGAGAGATCCAGCGCTGTGGATTCCCGAGTACAAAAAAGGAATTCTGGGGAACGGGACGATGGAGATCGAACGACAGTTGCTCCTTTACTCCGTTGACACTACGATTAAAAAAGTGGAAGAAAACCTAAGAAAATTGCTAACTCTCGGCTCATTGCCAAGAAGTGCAGCAATTTGGCTCTTGAAAATGCTCACCGTTCTCTTGTTTTGAAGAGGGGTGAGGCCCCCCTTTTATAGTAGTTCTCGAGCTGGAATGATGTTATACGCCCACATGAGGAAACACACTGGTTCTTATGTGGGAGTATAGTCCTGCTTTGGGCGTATAGGATGTAGGTGCATACAGGCTGCAAGATCGTAGGTTGGTCGTGGTGCTGACGTGGCCGCATGCTTTGGTGGACGACTGCTCCTGGAGACTGACGTGGACATGCACTTCAGTACACGTTTTGATCATGGATTTGACTGAGTCAGGCTTGGGCGCATAGCCATGTCTCAGGCTATGTGCCCTCATTTCGGATAAGCTAGTCTTGGGTGCATAAAGTTTCACTGACTGGGCGCATGGAGCTACACTTGACTAGGCGCATGGAGCTTCATTAAGTGGGCGCATGGAGTTAAATTGTCTGGGCGCATGGAGCTACACTTGACTTGGGCGCATGGAGCTATATTTGCTGAAATTTTTTCACGCTTCTACAGGACCTCCTTTAAAGTTTTCGATACTTGAACAAGTTCGAAATACTTTGAAAGAAGCATGGATCGTCTTCTCGCGAGGCAATGGACACATAGCACGGCCCTCTCATTGGGTGCATAGTATTTGGCCAGCCTGTCAGGGAGATACGACTGTTGAGATTTTCTTCAAAATCTGAACTGACAGATTCATCAGAACAGAATTTAAAGCGGTCCATCCTTTATACGTCGTCCACGTTAGCAAGGGACAGTCGCATAGTACGTAGAGAGCTAATCCTTCACGTGGGCGCATAGGCTATAGTGGGCGCATATAATGGGCGCATACAGCAGGCGGGCGCATAAGAAGTGGCCCATGCCTGTAAATAGACCCTGGAGGAGAGAGAAATTTCATTATTCCTTTTTCTTTTAATTTTTCAGAGAACTCTTCGTCTTCTTTCTTTGAGAACCATGTCTCCCAAGGCTGCCAAGAGATCTACGAAGGGCAAGGGGCTGTGCCGAGTGACTCCTCCTACGGCAGCGTCTTCGGCAATCCAGGACCCGATTCTGGGTGAGGGCATACTTCAGAAAATGAAGTCTCGAGCGTTAATTTGCGACTCTCGGACTTCTCTTCTGTCTGGGCACTTGCGCCTAAGGCAACATACTTCTGTGAGCATTTCTATGCGCCCACATAAGTCATGTGCCAACACTGTGGTGTGCTATGCGCCCACGTGTTGCCATATTATGTGCCCCTTTAAGCTGTGGCATGTTATGCGCCTGCGTAATATCCGAGAGTCATACGCCCACATGTCTTATTTTGGGCACATATCCCTTTGGGCGTATAGGAGTCTTCAGGACTTAGTTTTTCCCTGTATTTTACTAAGTCTGACTGTCTTTCTGCCCCTTTTCATATTCTCTAGGGATCGGGCTAGCAAATTTCTCCATGACCGGTATTGGCGATTCTGGGCATGGTGAAGATACAACACTTGACACCAACATCAGAGAGCTTAGCACTTTTCGTATTTTGGAAGGGTTTTCCTTAAATGGTAGGAAGAACCTTTATACATCGAAGAGTCAGACAAAAGTTGGGCATTACCATGAAAGTTTTGCTTTCACGGTTCTTTAAGTAGGCAAAAGCAACACTAGGGATGTTGTTTTGAAGGTATGGTCTCTTGAAGAAATGGGCCCATGACGTCCGCCATATGGAGGAGAGGAGATCACCATTTGTAGATGTTTAGCATGCTATATTTACCCTCCTCCGTGTAGCTTCTCGAAGGTTCAATAGCCTTGTTTGCTTGCTCAACAGTAAAATATGACCTCCTTCGACGAATGCATGGTGCTGCCAAACTGACCAAGCTATGTGTTGCTGATGAGTAGCAAATTCTCTCTTCTTTTTGGACATCAATGTAACCCTTTACTTTTTATCCAGATGAGAGATGAAGAACCTTCTGTTTTGCTCATGAGGTATAGTCCTGTGAATATAACTGATTTTGAATAAACAGAATACATTCGCTCCATTTTTTGCTTGTGGTATATGTGGTTCTTATATTAGAGAGCCAAATATCGCATTTGTGTAAAGGGTATCCCGCTGGGGAACCCCATATCTTTTTTTTGTTTGGACCTATTGCCCTTTTGTGCATCCAAAAATGCGAGAAAATAGATTGGAATGATACTTTCGTGGACCTATTACCCTTTGGCACGCCAGCGGTACGGGTAATAGATTTGAAACAAAACCTAACAGAGGTAACATGGTTGTGATAGGTTTTGTGATCTTGACACCATGTCTTTTATCCCGGATTGGGTATAGGTGTCGAGTCCGAAGACTACCGGTATCAGAGGAAATATGGATGTGACACACGATAATCAGGCGCATTTTTGTCCTCGAGAGCATAGCCGGGTATGAGGAGTGGGCCAACACTCTGAGGAAAGTTCTGAACGACCTGGAGGGTCAAGTGGCCAGGTTCCGGGATACCAAACAGCGCAGCCCGACGTCACTGTTCCGCGCAGAGGACGAGGCTTTGATGACAGCTCTTGCGGAGGAGAAGGCTACCTTTCAGACAAGAAATAACACCCTCATTCAGGAGATTGGCAAGCTGGCTGACCAGTACAGCCAATTTAATGCTGTAAGTGAGGTGTGCTGCCTCAAAGAACAGGCTGGCTATGAAGATTACTGAGAAGCACAATCACATTGCGCAGATCAGGAACGAGATTGCCCAGTTGGAAGCTGACTTGAGGGCGACATCATCTGAACAAGAGGATTATCTGTCCTAGGCTGCCATGACTGCCACCGCTTCTACTCGTTTAGAAGAGCAGCTGGCAAGGATGGAGGGGGAGCATCAGAGTCTGATCCTCTTTGAAGATGAAGTCGCTCGTCAAGAAGAGGCACGGCGTCGAGCTGTTATAAAATTTGAAGCCGAGATTATTGCTTTGAGGGACAGCATAAACCGCCTGTGTATCCCGTACATTTTGTAACCCTTCTTTTTTTTGGCCGTCACGGCTCTTGTACATTTTTTCTGTCTTTTGATAGACGTTTAAGTACTGAATAAAGAATCTTTTCAGAAGTGAATGTGGTTTTGTGAAATATCGATGCTAGAGGTAACGTAGACGTAGCAGGGATATTTCTGATGGGTGTTTCGCTGGAAAAACTTTATGTGGACCTATTATCCATTTTATATTCGAGTGGTTCGAATATAGATAATAAGTTGAATGACGCTGCTAGTAGAGGTAATATGGACGTAATAGCAGAGGATGTTTTATATCTGACCAGAGGTAATATGGACGTGGAAAGATATATATAGCATTAAGGAGGAGTGGATAGTTCAGAGGTAGTGTGGACATGACTATCTTTGAAGAAAGCTTTGCTCATAGGTTATGTGGACGTGGCAAAACATTTGATCATTCCACTGGGATAATAATTATCGAAAAACAATTCAGAGGTAATAGGGACGTGATTTGTTTTCGTCAAACCGAGTTTGGACGGAGTCACAAAAAAAGGACATGATTCTACTGAGGAAATATTTAGAGGACCTATTATCCAGGGCGTATTCAAGACTCTTGAAATACGGATAATAGTTAGATAGTGTTTTTTGAATCATATAAACATCGCACTGTACATTTACATGACTAAATACATGTGAACGAAAAGAGGTTACACATAGTATTTCTTTAGGAATAACTTGCCGTTGATAGGCATCATGAGCAAGTCACCATCAGGTTAGGTCAGTCGGTACGCACCGTTTCTATGACGAAAGGACCTTCCCATTTAGGCTGGAATTTTCCTTTTCTTTTGTGCATCATGACCATCGGTCTTCTCACTGCTAGGACCAGATCGCCGACTTGGAAGATCCTTTCCTTCACCTTTTTATTGAAGGCTCTGAAAAGGCGTGCTTGGTATAGCTCAATGTGCTGCTACGCTAACAAGCATTTTTTGTCTAGCGCTTCGAGCTCTTGGAGTCGCAGACGAAAGATTTCTTCAGTAGTCAGTTCGCTGGCTAGGGCTACCCGAAGAGAAGGAATCTGGATTTCCAGGGGAAGAACTGCTTCACTCCCATAAACCAGAGAGAATGGCGTACTACCTGTTGGAGTCCGGACTGCTGTGCGATAGGCCCATAGACATTCACCGAGCTTTTCTTTTCAATCGTGCTTATTTGAAGACACAAACTTCTTGAGAAGTTTTATGATAGTTTTGTTGAAGGCTTCTGCTAGCCCGTTAGCCGCTGGATTGTAGGTAGTAGAGGCTACGTTTTGGATTCGATTCTTGTCGCAGAACTGATAGAATACGTGGCTTGCAAACTGTGAACCATTGTCATGGATGATCCTGCGAGGTAGGCCGAAGCGGTAGATGACGTGATGTTTGATGAAACTGATCACGTTTGACGTCTTTACTTCGGTGAGCGGTATAGCTTCCACCCATTTAGAGTAATCGGTTATAGCTAGGATGAACCGAAGTCCTTTGGAGGATGGCGGACTGATTGGTCTAATGACGTCCATGCCCCAGGCTTCAAATGGCCAAGATGCTGCCGTCGGGTATAGAAACTCCGAAGGTTGATGAATAAAATCGGCGTAGAACTGGCAAGCTCTATACTTCTTTGCATATTTAACAACATCCGCTATGATTGTGGGCCAGTAATAACCCATTCGTTTGAGGCGATCTTATAATTTGGGGCCTGGTTGATGAGCACCATAAACTCCACCGTGAGCCTCCCGGAGTGCGTGCTTGGCTTCTGTATCTGATAAGCATCGTAACAGTTGCCTGTCGTAAGAGCGTCGGTACAGCATCTTAGTAGCCGTGTCGTAGTAAAATCTGAGGGATCGTCTTTGGATGGATATTGCTTCCTTCGGGTCCTCGGGAATGATTCCATAGACAGCGTAGTCTATGAAAGGAAATCTCCAGCCTTTAGCATCGATGTTTGCTTCTACTGCATAACTGTGATGAATATGCAAAGCATCTTTCACAAAGAATAGTTCTCGACCAGTCATTGTGATCGACTGCTGTGTATTGGTAGGAACGGTCAAGGAAGCAGCGAGACTAGCCAGAGCATCTGCTTCTATATTATATAGTCGAGGCACGTGCTCGATGAAGAATCCAGCGAAAGTAGACGCCAGCTCGATTGTTGCTCTGTGGTAGGGGATGAGATCTTCGTGGCGAACTTCATAATCCTGTCGGACCTGACTAACTAATAGGTTGGAATCGTCGTAAGCTTCTAGATAGTCAGCTTCCAGTTGCTTTGCCAGTTATAGGCCGATTAATAGAGCATTATATTCGGCCACGTTGTTGGTGCATGGTTCCACGAGAGAATATGTACGGTGTATAATAAGATGATCAGGTGATACGAGAACGACACCTACTCCAGCCACGATATTCCCTTTGGGTTCCTTTCTTGATGCGCCGTCGAAGAACATTCGCCAAATGGGGATTTCTTCAGTTGCAGTGTTAGACTCTACCACTTCGTCGGGGATTTCGTCGTAGAGTTTGGACGATTCCGGCAACGGATGAGCTGCTAGGAAATTAGCTAATACTTGGCCTTTTACTTCCTTCTGAGGAACGAAGATCATATCGTACGGAGTCAACAACATTGCCCATATAGCTAAACAAGAATTGAGAGAGCCCGGTTTAGTCATGAGTATTCTGAGAGGGTTGACTTTAGATATAATGTGGATAGTCTGCCCAGATACATAGTGGTGCGTCTTCTGGATGTCAAATACTAGTACGAGTCATTCCTTCTCCACTGGTGTATATCTGTGTTTGGCACCTACCATTGTGCGGCTGAGGTAGTAAATTGCCTGTTCATGGCCGCCTTCTTTCTTCTGAGCTAAGAGGGCGCCAAAAGAATGATCCATAGCGCAGACATATAGTAAGAAGGGTTTCCCCATTATTGGAGCAACCAATATTGGAGGGCTTGTATGATACGCCTTGATGTCATCGAATGCACGTTGACATTGTTCAGTCCAGACGAAAGATACGCCATTCTTCATGAGCTGATGAATGGTTGACACCTTCCAGAGAGGTTCGAGATGAATCGTCTGATGTAGGCTAGCCTTGTCCACGTAGCTCTTTGACATTTCTTGGAGGATGCATGTCGAGAATAGCCTTCACATTCTTTGGGTCCAAATGTATGCCCTTTGAAGTGATGACGAAACTAAGGAACTTGCCGCTGGAGACTCCCAGAAAAGACTTGGTTGGATTTATCTTGAGTTGGTGTGCACGCATTAATTCGAACACCGTTCTTAAGTCTTGGAGGTGGTTGCCCTTGAGATGACTTTTGACTGCGATATCGTCTACGTAGCACTCCATAGTTTTGCACAAATGATCGTAAAAAATTATGTTTATGGCTCACTGGTATGTTGCCCCTGCATTCTTCAATCCGAAGGGCATCACCGTATAGCAGTATACCCCAACGGTATCCAAAAAGATGTGTGTTTTTCGTCATCGGGGAACATCTAGATCTGGTTGTAGCCTGAGAACCCATCCATGAAGGACATCCACTCGAAGCCGCAAGTATTGTCGAGCATCACGTCAGTGATCGGTAGGGGGAACTCGTCTTTCGGACATGCAGAGTTCAAATCACGGTAGTCGATACAGACTCGAACTTTACCGTTCTTTTTCATGATCGGAACGATGTTGGCAACCCAGTCCGGGTGTTGTTCCTCACGAACGAATCCACTGGCAATGAGTTTCTTGACTTCATTCTCGATGGCTTCCATGATGTGTGGTCGGAATCGTCGTTGTTGCTGCTTCACTGCCTTAGCTTTAGACGAGATGTTTAGGCGATGCATAGCGACTTTAGGGTCCAAGCCTGGCATGTCTTCATAGCTCTATGCGAAGACGTCGATGTATTCTCTTATAAGCTGTATAAGAGATTGGCGTCCATCGCCAGATAGGCTTTTGCTGATGAAGATTGGTTTGAAGGATGCTTCATCTCCTAGATTGACTTGGATGACCTCGTCTTCGGTAGGTGGTTCCCGTTGTTCGAAGCGTAGCTCCCACCTAGTGTCCATCTTTTGAGCCCATTGTTCGAGTTTGATTGATTGGACATCGTCTGTAATTTGGTCGGTAGAAACCATGTTGATGGATAGAGTTGCTTTGAACATGTCGCCGATGCTGGAGTCTGAGTCCAAGAGGAAGGAATTAGAAGAATGAGAACAATGATCTTCTTCATCATCTGATCTTTTGGGAGTTGTTGGAGGAGAGACATAGCCCAAACCAACACCGCTTCGTTGATAGTAGTTCTCGGGTTTGCCGGGGGGAGCAAAGTGTCGTATTGGCAACCGTTATCCTCGACCATAATTTAGCCCTTTGTCGCTTTTGATGTCATATCCCATATTTCTGGATGATGTTCTTGGCCTGCCAACTATACCAGAAAAGTTGTATTTTCCCGAAGTCATAGTCATCTTCTGTGTTGTGCTTGAAAGAAGTAGAGTCTGAAACAAACTTTCTCTCGCCAATTATACGACCGAAGATGATTAGCGCTTCATCATCTTTCTTTCTGTCTAAAACGATAAAGTAGAGGATATCTTCAGGATAAACTTTTTCCGCAGATGAGGTGTTGTGACCGGCATGCAGAGGTGTGGTCCTATGTCGTTCTTTAGAGCATATATCGTATCTATGTAGTGGTTTACAGATTGATAGACATCGGAGTAGTTCAAAGATAAACCTTTACTAAAGAAATATGCAAGTTCTTCTTCAGGGATAATATCATCCGCTGAAGGTACATTATTATGAGTATTGACATACTCATTAAGAGGGTCATCATCTGGAAGAGGAGCCACAGTCTTGGCCGAGTTCACCACGTAGGATAACTCTTCAGGATTGGGGGGACGGGCATTAGTAGGTTCCTTCCAGGGTGTCTTGTTGAGAGTGATAGTCAGTGGCTTGACCTTGTTAGGGTTCTTCTTTTTCACCTAGATTATGAGAGGCTTCAGAGTACTTTTCGGAGTAGTACGTCCTTTGACTCGGATAATCAGGGGACCATCATTGGAGGATGGACTTGCTTTAGCTTCATTATCAGCTTCATTGCCGTCATCCTTGGGGGGTTGAGACTGGTAAAGTACCGAATCTCCATAGTAAGCTTCGATGCCCTTGAAAGGATCAACATTAGTGAACTCCGTCTTTACGACACCGTCACTGTTGACGTACTTGAAGTACTGGTGGAGTGTAGAAGGAACGATCATGTTATCGTGTATCCATGGACGTCCCAATAAGACATTGTAGGATACATTGGCATCGATCACATAGCAGGAAACTTTCGTTCGAAGATCACCGATCTGACATTTGAGATGGATCTTGCCTAGTGGATGGCTTTGACCAGCATTGAAAGCCATGATAGTTGTGTTGGTTACGGATAGCTTGTGCAGAGGGATTTCCAGAATTTGAAGCAAATTTCTAGAAATGATGCTGAGGGAGGATCCTAGATCGATATGCATGCAGTCCACCTTGATCACCCCGATATACCCTGTATAGTATAGGGGTCTATCATGACGATCATTCTTGAGTAGCATGTTCTTCTATGAGAAGGTGATGTTGGGCACCACTTCCATAGTACTGTGGCAGTGGGGACAGGAGACAGGATCTTCAGCGGGGGCTTTGACTTCAGCGAGGTAAGAGTCGGCGTGTAGTAATGCCTCACTTAAGGCCTTCCGTGTTTCTTTGGAGAGTCGCAATATATCGAACAGAGACAACCTGGCAGGCTTATTGGCTAGCTGAGCCAGTATGTCAAAGTTGTAGGGCCGATCCATGCCTTCGGGAGCTGGCGCCTTTAAAGATTTTTCAAACCGCGTCTCCTTCTGCTTGGATTTGTCCGTGGTTTGAGGCCTGGCCGGGCCAGCTTTTGAGCTTGTGGGGGCAACATGAGCTTAAGGAGGTACTGCTTCTTCTTGTGCAGGATCGTACGTCCAAAGATAAGTCTTCCCCGATCGCGTCTCGCAATATAGAACCTCGTAGATGGGGGAGGATACCATTCGGCATGGCTTGAATTTCTTGTCCTTTTTTGTTTTGGGAGGTACTACCCCCTGTATCACTTCTTGGACAAGGTCTGGGTGGACCCACATGATCTCACCACGTTCAGTTGTGAGTGGCACCAAGGTCGAGTTGCGAGCTGGTGGTAGGTTGACGACTTCCATCATTGCCTTGGGGATCGGGACCACGCCGTCTGGGACTTCTGTAGGAGAAAAGTTGCCAAACTGAAGAGAGATCATATTAGCAGATATGACCTTGTCTTCTCCTTCGAGGTTGATAACTTGACTGTCGATAAGCTGTTGTATATTCTTCTTCTTTAGGACAATGCAGTCCTTGGTGGAATGGTGTACGTACTGATGATAGAGACAGTACTTGGGATCATTGAGTTGGCTTGCCTCTGCAGGATGTCGTGGTGGAGCAAATGTCAGCTTATTGTCCTTTGTCAATGTGTGGAAGATGGTGATGACATCATCTTCTTCGAAGGAGAAGGTCTCCTTAGGCTTGTCGGAGGTGCCCTGAGAATTGGAAGCTCTTTGGATACGTCAACTTTCAGGACTTCTTTCCCTTTACCTCCACGAACATGGATAGTTTGAGAATATTTGCCCTTGTCTTCGGATTTTGGTGTCTTCAAGCCCAATAGTTCCAAGTTAGGAACGTCGTTTTCAGTAGCATCAATGGCCCCAATTAAAGCGGGCCATGTATCATATTTATGTATACTGAGACAAAACTTTACTGTAGGAAGGAAGTTATGTCGACAAGTATCCATAAGTTCTGAGTCTGGTATGCCGAAGGGCATCTTCAGTGCTAGTCACCTGAAGCGTTTGATGAAGGCGATGACAGACTCAGTTCTCCTTTGCTTGGTGTCAATGAGGGTGGACATACTAACATGCATGCCACTCTCGTAAAACCTGTTGAGGAACAACCTCTCCAAGTCTTTGAATGAATTGATACACCCGTTAGGCAGACTGCAGAACCATTCGAAGGCTACCCCCTGCAAGATGCTAATAAACAGCTTCGACAGGAACAGATCGTCTCTGGGCAAGTGCAGAGTCTGCATGTTGAAGTACGTCATGTGCTGACGAAAATGAGTTCAACGTTAGCGGCTTGTAGTTATGAGGGCAAGTAGCGTTCTCCCATTCAGGGGGATACGGTTGAGATATCCTCATCTTCTGAAGCTCGTCTTTGTGTGAGATGGTGTCGAGATGAGCGACCAAGGAATCAATTGCATCCTGTTGATTGAGCAGGTATTAGGAAACGGCTATTGAACGATTGTCATGTGTTGTTTGCGAAGGACCACCCTCGGCATTCATAAGATTTAGAGGAGGCACAACAGAATGATACTCCTTTTGTAGTGAAGGAGGATTGTTGCTGTGAGTCGGACTAACGTAGGCTGAGGCATTTTCTTGAGGTGGAGGGACAGCTCCAGCAGCTTGAACTGCCATGATACTGGTAAACATATCAGTGATCTTAGCGAATGCTGTTGCTAGTCCAATCACTGGCTTCTTCAGGCCTTTCTTCGTCTGCCATGTATGTAGATAGCATGCGAGGATGAACAGAGGAAGCAATACAACTGGTGCTGATACTGTCTGTCTCCGAGTGGATAAATCCTTCATCTTCAGGTAGAGGAGGTAGGTAGTTGTCATCGAATTTGGAAGGATCATCATCCTCTGAAAGGCTACCCCCAGTGTGAGGGTCATCTGCTTCAGATTCTGAGGGAATACTACCCCCGACTTGGGAATCTTCATCGTCCATACAAAATCTCGCCTTTGATCGAGTGCCCATATAGACTCCTTCGGATGTGACAGCCTGTTGGCCATCTGTTGGTAGACTTCTCCTTCTACTTCTTGCAGAGCTAAGAGAGAAAGTTGGGTTCGTAGTCCACCGTCTTTGATTGGGGCTTCCGTAAGGAGGACCCCATGAAGCCATGTTGGATGAAACACATAGTGGCTTCTCGTCGTCAGAGAAGTGTAGCCGTCGAAACACGAACTTTCTCTGAGGCGCTCTTGTTGTTTTGGAGCAACAACAGTTGATAACAATACTGGTGCACGGAAGCGCACTATGGATTGTTATGTTCTCCCTCGCTTTACGCTTATGATTTATCACATTGCGCAAGTCAGCAGAAGGAAGTTTTGCCTTACAACCCATGTTGCATGCTTCGCTGAGCTTTGCAGGCGGGTTCGTAAGGAGAGTAGGCGCATCCAGACTTAGTTCATGTGCAGGGGCAACCTCCACACCTAAGTTCTGTGATGCCCTTGAAGACAGCCCTGTGCTATATGCGTTGGGACCTGTCTTTTTGTTATGGGGGCATAGGCCTTGGGCGTATGCTATTTGATAGCATGTCTGAGCCTCCTTAATGTGGGCGCATAGTATGGATCCAGAGAGCCTGGACACATAGCCTTGGGCGCATGGCTCTGGGTACCTAGCCTGTTGAAGATATTGGTGTTCTGGTTGGGGCTATGCACCCAAACACTCCCTTGGGCGCATGGCGTTGGGCGCATGCCTGGTGGAGCAGCGTTGTTTCTTCCAGTTTGGCCTCCTTCGTTTGTGAGCCTCGTCGGGTTCGGTCAGAGTGTCGCACACCTCGATTCTTGGTATCGTAGTATTTTCCTTTGCCAAGTCTCGGGTGTTAAACACCCAGTTGTTGGTTGTGCAGGGAAGAAGTCACTGGGCTAGTAGAGCCCGGAATGGTGTGACCCTTCTCCATTTGGGGAACTTCTGTGGTGGAGTCCTCCAGCTGCATATCTGCTATGATACTAGCAGGATATGCACAGCGAGCCTTCGGAAGCCAAGTCTTGCGAGACTTGTTTGGCTTTGCTGATTTTGAGGGAGTAGAGCCGTCCCTCGAGAGCATCTTTTCGAATGCCTGCTTATCAAACATTACGATCAATATCTTCTGAGTACTCCCTACTTTGTCGGTATCAGATTGCGTCACCAGCTTCTCGTCAGAGATAAGGTAGTCCCTAGCAGAGTCGTCATTTTTGTGGACACACAAAAAAGAAGAAAAAAATGCTATCTTTTCTGTTATTGGCGCAAGGCACCACAAATCGAGTACGCCTGAGAGATCCTGCGTTGAGGATCTCCAAGTACAAAAAAGGAACTATGGGGAATAGGACGGTAGAGATCGAGCGACAGTTGCTCCTTTACTCCGTTGAGACTCCGATTACAAAAGTGGGAGAAAACCTAAGAAAATTGCTAACTCTCGGCTCACTGCAAGAAGTACAGCAATTTGGCTCTTGAAAATGCTCTCCGTTCTTTTGTTTTGAAGAGGGGTGAGGCCCCCCTTTTATAGTCATTCTCGAGCTGGAATGATGTTATGCGCCCACATGAGGAAACACGTTGGTTCTTATATGGGCACATATATAGTCCTGCTTTGGGCGTATAGGATGTAGGTGCATACAGGCTGTGAGATTATGGGTTGGTCGTGGTGTTGACGTGGCCGCATGCTTCGATGCACGACTACTCGTGGAGACTGACGTGGCTATGCGCTTCAGTGCACGTTTTGATCATGGCTTTGACTGAGTCAGGCTTAGGCGCATAGCCATGTCTCAGGCTATGTGCCCTCCTTTCGGGGGAGCTAGTCTTGGGCGCATAAAGCTTCACTGACTGGGTTCAAGGAGCTACACTTGACTGGGCGCATGGAGCTTCATTAAATGGACGCATGGAGTTAAACTGTCTGGACGCATGGAGCTACACTTGACTTGGGCCCATGGAGCTATATTTGCTAAAAAAAATTCATGCTTCTACAGCAGTCTTCAAGTGGCTTCATACGTGGAAAGCACCTAGTCAGTGAGGTTGCTCCAGAATGAAACTAGATACCTCCAGCCTTCCATCCGTATCTTCCCCACGGGATACGATACGTCCTCCGACATCATCAGATTGTAAAGTGTGTTGGCAGCATAAGGGTGGAGGTCAATCGGGATGTCATTTATTACGACACCAGGTTGCAACCCCCTCGTGGAGTAAGATGTAGAGCCCCTAGCACACTTGAAAGTATCCTTCTTCCGATCTCCCAAGTCGAACTGCATTCTTCCGGAGATGACCCCAGGAGCTCAGGGGTTAGCTCCCATTTCATCTGTCGCCGTATGACTAAGACAGTGAATGCAGACAAAGGATATTGACGCTCCATCAACGGTAGCCATATCCTCTGATTTTTCAGCCTAACCACCAGTGGGCTTCTCAAGCGTATCATCTCGCCATCTTCGAACCCCACACTGTCACCAAACAGGAAGTACGACTTCCTGAAACAACGTACCCCTCTGAGCAAGAGCTTCTCATCATTAATCATTTGCTTCAGGAAGGTCTTGTCCTGTTCGAGTATGGCGATCGTCCGTTCCGTAGGCTGGTTATGACTGATCTTGGCTTGAACCTTGCTGACCATGTTGGTTATGAGGTCTTGGCAAGCAGAGCCAAAAGGGATTCTACCAAGTTCCGGGACAAACATGTCAACTGTAAGGACAAAAGAGAAAGTCAGACTCAAGATCTGCAGAAAAAAACTAAGTACAAGAGGAATCCTATGCGCCCAAAGGGTCATGCGCCCAAACAGCATATGGGCGCATAAACATACAAACAGCATGTGGGTGCATAACATGCAGCAGCATGTAGGCGAATAACATGCAGCAACATGTGGTCACATAACACACCACAGTATGGACACATGCTTCTGTGGGCGCATATGAATGCTCACAAAAATATGTTACCTTGGGCACATGCGCCCAGGCAGAGGAAAAGTCTGAGCGTCATAAATTAATGCTCAAGACTTTGTTTTGAGGCGTAGCCTCACCCAGGATCGGGTCTTGGACTAGCAAGGATGGTATCGCAGGAGGAGAGCCACTCGGTGCAGTCCCTTGCCCTTCGCAGATCTCTTGGCAGCCTTGGGAGGCATGGTTCGTGTAGAGAAGAGATGAAAAGTCTTTTAAAAGTTTTGAAGGAAAAGAAAGTAATAAATCTTCTCTCTCTTCAAGGCCTATTTATAGGCATGGGCCAAATACTATGTGCCCACTACTCCTATGCGCCCACTGCATACTATGCGCCGACTGCATACTATGCGCCCACTACGGCTTATGTGCTCACGTGAAGACCCACTCTCTTGCACATTATGCGACTACTACTTGCTGACGTAGACAGCGTATGAAGGATGGACCTCTTCAAATTCCACTCCGATGAATCTGTCAGTTCAGATTTTCGAGGAAGATCTCAACAGCCATCTCTCTGACAGTATGACCAAACTCTATATGCCCAAAGGGAGAGCTATGTTATGCGTCCATTACATCCCGAAAAGACGGTCCATGCTTCTTTCAAAGTATTTCGAACTCGTTCAAGTATCAAAAACTTTAAAGGGGGTCTTGTAGAAGCATGAAAATTTTAGCAATCTTGACAACCATGTGCCCAAGCCAGGGAGTAATATACGTCCAAGCCAGGGAGACATATACGCCCAAGCCAGGACAGCCCACATGCGCCCAAGTCACCAAAGAAAACTATGCGCCCATGTTGATGGCATGCGCCCACTCTGGACTCCTCCAGAAGGGAGCACATAGCACAGTTTCAAACAATACGCCCAAGTCAGGACAGCCCCCGACTCGGTCAAACCCACGATCAATCGTGCACTGAAGCACTACGTTAGTCTCCACGAGCAGTCGTATATCGAAGCATGCGGCCACGTCAACCCCACGATCAACCCACGATCATGCAGTCTGCATGCACCTACACTCTATGCACCCAAAGTAGGACTATGTGCCCACATAAAAATTAGTGTATTTTTTCATATGGGGGCATAACATCATTCCAGCATGAAAACGACTATAAAAAGAGGTCTCATACCTCTTCAAAAGACAGAACGTAGAGCATTTCAAGAGCCAAATTGCTGCCCTTCTTGCCAGTGAGCCGAGAGTTAGCAATTTTCTTAGGTTTTCTCCCACTTTTGTAATCGAAGTGTCAACGGTGTAAAGGAGCAACTGCCGCTCGATCTCCATCGTCCCATTCCTCAGAATTTTTTTTGTACTCGGGGATCCTCAGCGTAGGATCTCTCAGGCGTACTCGATTTGTGGTGCCTTGTGCCAATAAGAAAAGACAGGATTTTTTTTCTTTTTTGTGTGTGTCCACATCGCCGTACAAGTAGTGTCTCCATAGCTTAAAAGTAAAGATAACCGTGCGAGCTCTAGATCGTGGGTCGAATAATTCTTCTCATGCACCCTCAATTGTCTCGATGTGTATGCTACTACATGACCGTGCTGCATCAATATGCATCCTAGTTCCTTTTCGGATGCATCATTGTAGATCACAAATCCTTCCGGTCCTAATGGTAGTGTCAAGATAGGTGCCGTAGTCAAGCGCTTCTTCAACTCGTCAAAAGCGGTTTAACACTCATCTGTCCATACAAACTCCTGATCCTTGCAAGTGAGTTGAGTCATAGTGCCAGCTATTCGAGAGAAATCTTCTATGAACCTTCGATAATAACCCGCAAGTCCAAAAAAACTTCTTACCTCGAAAGCTGATGTGGAAGCGGGCTATGCCTTGACTGCTATGATCTTCTTCGGATCTACTGATATGCCGTCTCCAGTGACGATATGTCCAAGAAATGATACCTTCTTGAGAAAGAAATCATACTTGCTAAGCTTCGCAAAAAGTCGCTCGTTCCTCAAGGTCCCCAAAATCATCATTTTAGATGCTGCTCATGCTCCTCTTGGCTCTTAGAGTAAATCAAGATATCATCTATGAAGACGACTACAAATTTGTCCAAGTACTGGTGAAAGATCTTGTTAATTAAGTTTATGAAAACTGCGGGAGCATTGGTCAAACTGAAAGGCATGACCAAGAACTCGTAGTGTCCATACCTCGATAGAAATGCCGTCTTCGGAATATCTTCCTTCTGAACCTTCAGTTGGTGTTAACCCGATCGTAAGTCGATCTTGGAGAATACTTTTACTCCATTCAGTTGATCGAATAGATCGTCTGTGCACGGTAAAGGGTACTTGTTCTTCACCATAACTGCATTCAAAGCTCTATAGTCGATACATATGCGTACTGTCCCGTCTTTCTTAGGTACAAAAAGAATGGGTGCTCCTCATGCTGAAGCGCTGGCACGAATAAAGCCTTTCTCTAATAAGTCGTCAATCTGTGTCTTCATCTCTACCAACTCCTTTGGTGCTAGTCGATATACTCGAGATGAAATAGGCTCGGCCCCCGGAATAAGCTCAATAGAAAACTCAATGTCTTGGTCAGGCGGCAGTCCCGGTAAATCCTCGGGGAATACATCTTCGAACTTAGAGATGACAGGGTACTGAGGGGTGTCCTGCAACATCATATGAGTCCCTAATTTTGGTGCATCAATACTCTCTCATTCTTCCTTGGTGAACTCTAACTCCATCGCGGTGGTCTGAAGACGATACTGCCCCTATGGCAGTCTATAAGAGCAAAATGCTGGCTCAACAAGTCTATTCTGAGAACCACATCGAACGTAGGCATAGGAAATACAAGGAGTCGTGCTCTCATCTCTCTACCATATATCACTACAGGACAAAGTCTACAAACACCACTAACAGGTACAACTCTTCCTCCAGTGAGGATTCTAATATTCTTAGATAAGGGTGTGATAGGAATGCTGTGTCTAGGGGCAAAACTAGTAGCTATGAATGAATGAGTGGCTCCAGTGTCAAACAAGGTAATGGCAAAAAATAAGGCATCTAAAACCATACCTGCTATGACCTCTGCCTCTGTCTCTATATCCTCAACGACAAGCGATAATGCCTGCCCATAATTCTGTCCTGGACCCTGAGCTCTGGCCTTGTTGTACTTTATGCCTTGAGGAGGTAATGGTGGGCGAGGTGCTCCTACTGCAGGCCATGGTGCTGGAAGTGCTGGAGCTGTAGGCCTTAAGGCCTGATGTGCATGTACTAGTGTCTGCTGCTCGGGTCAATCTCTGGCCATGTGCTGTCCTGGCCCATATCTCATATATAATTCCAGGCAAAGTCGACAGTCATTCCTGATATGGCCTAGCTTTCCATAAAAGTTGCAAGTGGGCTTCTAGTAGGGTGTAGTCCTATGATAGTACTGTCCTGTGGGCCTCCTGATAGGTCCTTCCTGAGTAGCTCGGGCTGGTGTAACTGCTGGTGTATGGCGTCTCGATGTCTGCTGCAGCTCCTTGCGAAAAAGCTTCTAAGCACGAGGTTCATCCAAGATAGAGGAATGGGAGACTCGAGACTGGGTAGTCGTATAAGACTTGAGCTCTGGTGCAAGCCCCTGATGAAATCTTCTCACCTTCTCTAACTCTGTCGGAATCAATCCCGTACCAAATCTACTCAGGCGATTGAATTCTGAATCATACTCATCAACTGTCATATTTTTTTGCTTCAGATGGCGGAATTGGTCGTATAGACCATCTCAAATATGGATGGGGAAGAATCTCTTATAGAATAGATCGTAGAACTCCTTCCAAGTTGTCCCAGTGCCTAGTCGCCTTTCTTCCACTTTCTACTAGTGGTGGGCTTATCCTCCAATAGTAGGTCTACCGCTGTCATCCAATCTCGACCTGGCAACTGAAAAGCCTTCAGTATCTTTTCTGTGCTAACAAGCCATTGTGACACCTCTAATGGCTTCTTCGTTCCTCTGAAGGGCTTGGGGTTTATGTCTGTAAAGTTCTTGATAGAGCCTTTATAAGGATGCAGAGCCGGTGCTGGTGTTAGTACCGATACCGAAGGTAGAGGTGGAGGTGAAGGTCTAGCCAATATTGTCATCATAGTTTGTCTCATCAACTCAGTCTGCTGCCACTGAGCCTGCATCATGGCATACATAAACTGGGAAGTAGGGCTCCCTTTAGTCGGTGGCGGAGGCATCTAAGGGCCCGACTGTCGTCGAAAATGCTGAAGGAATGATGGTGGTGGAGGGGGGTAGATTCCCTCCTGGTGGCACAGTAGTGGTATGCCCAGCCTGACTGACTGAAGGTGCTTGTGTCTCCTGATGCACCGTCGTTGGGGTCGAGGTAGGCTGTGACTGTCCTGGCTGATATGGTGTCACCATAGTCATTGGAGAATTTTGTCCCTTCGTGGTAGTCGCTTCACTAGATGTGAGGGCCAAGGCAGTACGTCCACTTCTCAAATGCATACTGTTGGCATGAAGAAGAAATAGGTTGATATTAGGAAAAGTTAGATATGAGGTAAATCAAATAATTAAAGGAATTTGAAAAGATTGGAAGTCAAGAAAAGTAGTAGTTCTGGATGAGATACTATTCCTATTCCTATATGCAGGCTTGTTGGGCACAGTCATGTAACCCAGCAATATTTACTGATCTGCATGGGCCACTATAAAAATATGTAATGCCCTAGTCCCAAAATACATAGGACCAAGTACATGAACATGCCAGCTGCATATATACGAAGAATACTCCAACATATGGAATCCTATACGTACATAAGCTGTATATAAATTAATCACAGGCCAGAATAATATAATCTAATCTCATCACAGCTCAATACAGAAGATAATAGAGTCCAGATAATAAATGAGTGTATCAAGAGATAACCGGATGGACATATCCACTCCAAACAGCTATGAAAAATAGTCTCATAAGATCGGAGTCCAACCTCCGCAAAATAGAAAGAAAAGGAGATGTAAAAATATCCATTGATGTCTCAATAAATGAATAGACTATGGATCAGCAGGAGATGTTTCATTATCAATATAGGATGGACCCAGTGCCACTCTGTACTCCTGCAGAAACTCATCTAACCCTGGAGAGGTAACCAGGTCCTCAGCGGGACGTAACAAGATATAAGAAAATTCTATGCCATATAAACTGTGATATATAAATAAGAAAGAAAGGGATGCATGCAATAAGGTTCCTGACCATTCTACTATGAATATGCAATTGAGATACAATCCTTCGACGCATGAGCCCTGGCTGAATATAGGATCCGGTATAGTCCCCTCTTGGGCACCAGTGACCAAACGCATAACGTTCAAGAACGTCAGTGGCCAACCTGAGTGGATAATCATACCCGTATCTCCAATGAAGCTTCCGGATTACAAAAAAAAGTGTAATAGAAGCCCATACGTCAGGTATTGTTCTCCCCACCCAATGCCTAGTATCGTCCTCTCCATGACCAATAAAAACCTCTAGTAACTGCCAAGTCTTCTAGTATGCAATTCTATTGGCAGTTATTCCTATCCGTCGCACGCTCCGTACGTATTGGTGGCTAGCCGACTACATGGGTACGTATCCTACATGTGACTCACAATACATGATAAAGCAAGTGTCAAAGCCGTATGAGATATATCAATACCTCATCATCAATGGGTGGTCACTAGGCTAAGTCTATGCAAGAGTAATAAACAAAAGCAAGAAAACGACCGATAGAGTCGCTTGCACCCAAGTGTGACTTGGATGCACAGTTTTAGAATAGTAACAACAATAAAAATGCTAAAAATAAATAACTAAAAATAAGAATATGTAAATCACAGAGAAGGAAGCAAGGTATCTTGCCTGACAGTACGAAAATAGCAACTCCAAGCAATCAGTCACGTCAGCAATAAACCTCAAAGTCCACGAACGACTCCAAATGCTGAAACAAACATCAAGAACATTCCCAATGTAAAAGATATATCTAGAAAATGCCTGTCCAAAAGTCCAATTCTGGAACATGGGCAATAATTTTGGGTCAAAACGATGTCCGTCGTTGGACTCGTTTTATACCAAAACGTGTGCCAATGTCTATGATCTCTAAAGTCGTCAAACTACATATCTACAAATCCGGTTTGAGGAGACGAACCCAATGGTATATCCAATTTTGGATTCCGATGAGCCATGCACAATTTCGTCCGTTGGATCGGATCGCGGGCCCGCCAAATTGGCGTTCCGATCAACCTTCTCAAAATTGGACCAAACTTGGCATATTTGACCAGAATTTTGAACCGGTCTTGCTGGCGTAAGTTTCGTCTTGATACGACGAACATACATGAGGTTATGGTCAAGTTTGCAAAAGGTCAATATGGGGGTATCTCGACGGATACGTACTGATTTCGTTGCGCACGCGTAACGAAATCGAGTTCCGTTAGTTCTCACACGTCGACAACATCCATACGCGTTTTTCGATGCGTATAGTGCGTGACCGCATCACTCGGTTTGTCGGGGTGCACGCCGTATCGAAAAAATTTCTAAGTTTTTAATCTTTTTAACCCAGGTTTTTTGCCTGACTTTAATGACAGATATAATCTTGCATAGTAATTAATATATAAAACTAAAAGCTGTATTTTAATCTCGGTTATATTGACTTTAACCGTGTGAAGTTGGTTTTCGAAATTACGAACTGGTTTGGTTGATATCGGCCTTCCAAGTTGTGGGTTGGGACTGCCAAGCATAGTTCAGTTAACATGGTTTTTCCTCGATTTCTCGAGTATTTTTCTATCGATTCTAACTTAATTTGATTCGATACTTGATACAGGGATTAAAGATGGTTATATGGTAACTCGATAGCATTTAACGAATTGAAAAACGATTGAGTATTAATGAAAAAATCGTTGTTCGAATGTGTGTACCTTGCAGTCGAACACAGGGGGTTAGCCCTGCTCGCCGTCGGCCTGGGGTGGCTGGCGGCGATCAACGGTGGCTGCAGGCAATCGACGGGGGGCACGCGGGGTGTAGGGTCATGCTGGAGTCAATCCTCGGGATGGGAGCGAAGGTTCGATGCAACTTCTCGATAATTTCTAGGGTTTGGTTTTTAAGTATTTATTTTTATAGTGTATTTGAATTCCAATCGAGATTCGGATTGGAATGATAGGATTTAGTTCGATTCAAGGTTGGATAGGAGTCTAGCGGGGGAGAATCTCGTTAGGATCGTATTGCAATTTATTTGAACGGATTTGGTTCTAGATTTGGTGAGTTTCGAATTTTTGAAACTCATGAGACATAGTCTCTTACGCGGGTTTGGCCGAGCTTTTGCTCAGGTTGGGGGAGAACGGGAACAGTGCAAGCACTGTTCCAACAGAGCGTTGTTTTTTTTTTCTTTTTTTGCTTTTCTATATATGTTTTACATATATATTTTTATATACATCTAAGTATATAAATTACCTAAGGAATATAAACTAGATAAAAATTACTCGAAAATTTCTAGAAAAATAATAAAAAATATTATAACTAATATTACAACTATTTTGAGGTATACTTTTATTTTAGAAATTTGTACAAGTTTAAGCATCCATATATATATATATATATATATATATATATATATATATATATATATATATATATATATTTTTATAACTATTTATATATATATATTATTTATATATATATATATATATATATATATATATATATATATTATTTATATATATATATATATATATATATATATATATATACTAAATAAACTAATATATATATATATATATATATATATATATATATATATATATATATATATATATATATATTTATATATATATATATATATATATATATATATATATATATATATATATATATAAACTAAATAAACTAAAAAAAAAAAAAAAAAAAAAAAATATAAACTAAATAAACTAATAAATTAGTATAACTAACTATTACAAAAATTAAGCTTCCAAAATACATTAAATAAATATGAGGGTTTACACCTTGGTTGATAAAGCTTTTGCACATCTTCGGGACACCACTCCGTGGAATGGCGTCCCATGCGCATCAACAAGAAAAATCTTTAGCACATCTTTGGGACACCACTCCAAAGAATGGCGTCCCATGCGCATCAGCGAAAAAGAAAGCTTCAGTACGACTTCGAGATGCCACGCCGAAGAGTGAATGCCTATGTACATCAGGAGTCTACGGTGTTTGACACCTACTTAAAATCGATGCCCGCACGTCTCCGTGGACTCCGGTGCCCACGACCGAAGCATGCTTGACGACGACGGCTTCTGAGGCTAGTTTTTCCCTGTAGCCTGTCGTATGCTCGTCGTGGCCTCTCCGGCTTGTCTCGCCGTGTCTTCTCTAGTTTGTTCCGTACTCACTGCTTCCCCTCCGGACTGTCTTGGGCTCGACGCGGCCCCTATGGCCTTCTTCTTGCTCACCGCAGCCGCTCGGAGAGCTTTCGGGACTCTCGACTTCTTGGGTGCCATGGTACAAAAGTTAAGAGTTTTGAGGAAGAAGAAAACTCTGGAAGAAGCTTCGGTTGGAGGAGGAGACAGAAGGCAAGAAAGTTTTCTTTCTGAACAACCCCATAGTTATAGGAAGGGTCCACGTCAGCAGATAAAAATAAAACCCTTCGTATTCGAAGAGACTCTTCGAACATTGTGGGAATTAAAATCAAGATCATGATGACCGCTCACTAAAAATGAGGAGTTATCATTAACTTTAAATGAAATGATGGCTCAAGGCATTTAATGCTGAAGGATAGGCATGATGACAGCCTGTGAAAAAGCATGTTGTACACTTCTCAAGGCCACGTGTAATTTTATGCTTCTGTTCAAAGTGTTCCGAACTTGGTCAAGTTCAAAAACTTTGAAGGGGTTCTTGTAGAAGCATGAAAATAAGCCCACAGTAACAGAAGTACAGATGATAGCAGTCGCTGCAAATAGTTCACAAAAATCATGTCTACAAAGATCTATTACAGATTATTCATGATTACGTATAAAGACTAAACACCTAAAGTCTACAATAGTGCAATCTTCAGAAAGCGTGCAGCCCCCCAAATGTACAGCAGTGTCAGAGCGAATCACTTCCTCATCAGAGCCAGCGACTTCCTAGTCAAACGTGAAGGAACTCTAATATGGCTAATGAAGCTGCTATTGGCCCGAACAAGAACGTAGCTTCTGCTCGTAACACCGCTCGCGGATCTTCCAGTATAACAGGGAACACAGCCCCACTTCAATAAGGCAAATGAAGCCATTATTGAGCGGGGCAGAGCATAACTTGTGGCTCTTCCGGTTGGCAATCAATCCAAACCTGGTAGCTTGGACCTCGAAGACCTCCTTGATGATGTTCAGGTTTAAAATCCTTATGCCAAACGCTTAACTGTATCTCGAAACTCAGTAGTTGTTCTTCTACAAGGCCACGGCTTCTTTGAACAAAGAGATCTATAACCAACAGTCGACTTGTGCAAGGCCAATGGCCGTTCAAAGCTAAGTCAGGGTCGAGCATGACGGTGGGAATGCTAAAAGACAATGGACATGGCTCCTTAGAAAAGCTTCCCTTTATATAGGCTGTGTGCGATCTAACCCACGCACCACGTGTCAATCGGTCAAAAGCCCTAGAATTAATGGGATGAACCTAGGACTCAACACAATGAATCTCATTTAATAGGTTCATTTGACTGAATCCTAGGCCACGACTCTTCGAAATTCCCTAAAAGATGGTGGCAATTAAAAATGCATTAACTCAAAGGGAGTCATTAAATCACAAAGAGCTCTCAAAAAGTCCTTCGTCGCTTCGTAAAAGCGCAGTGGCTTCACAATAGCTCTCATTGATTTATAAAAAGCGCAGTGGCTTCACAAGACCTCTCAGAAAGTCCTTCATCATTTCGTAAAAGCGTAGTAGCCTTACAAATCCCCAAAAATAGTCTCCTCATCGCCCAAAAATGCAGTGGCTCTCTTGTCTTCGAAAAACAGTCTTCTCGTCGCCCAAAAGTGCAGTGACTCCATTATCTTTGAAATACAGTCTCCTCGTCGCCCAAAAGGGTAGTGACTCCATTGTCTTCGACAAATAGTCTCCTCGTCACCCAAAAGCACATTGACTCCGTTGTCTTCGAAACACAATCTCCTCGTCGCCCTAAAAGCATAGTGACTCTATTGTCATTGAAGCACAGTCTCCTCGTCGCCTAGAAGTGCATAACATCGAAGCCTTACCAGAAGTACAGCTCGTATAGACGCACAGTTCTATGAGGTGGCATGGTTCCACGTAGGCAGTCTGGCATCTATATCATTCAGATATGATCCAATCGGTTTGTTTAAATCGTCACTCCTAAAGATAAGAACGGAGTTTGGTTCTGTTGATAGAAGCAATATCCAACCGGTATGTTTAAACTGTCACTCCAAAGATAAGAACAAAGTTTGGTTATATTGATAAGGGCAGTATCCAATCGATTTATTTAAACCGCTGTCCCTAAGATGAGGACAAAATTTGACTTCATCCGATCAAGATTATCGAGCAATAAACACACGCCATGTGTCATTTATTCAGTTATGTTGATAACTTTTCAAGATCTTGATGGAAGAAAACCTCAACGTCCGCCACGTGTCAGCTCGGTAGCAGCCCTCACCATGCAATCACAACAGATTCTTTCATATCTCCATGCGCATCACTCCTGCGCGCCAAAAAAACCCTTATGCGCATCGTTTATGTGCTCGCCTATAAATAGAAGGAGTTTTCCTTCGATCAAGAAACTTCGACAATGTCAGCATCTTCTTGATTGGAAACCTAGAGTTCCACTCACAAGCACCAGAAAGTCAGAGCAAGTTCAACTCATCGTCAGATCGTTAACGGAGTAAAGGAGCCGTCGTAGCGCTCGATCTCCACCGTCAGACTTCCCCATAAATTTTGTGCTTAGATCTCCTATTTAGGAATCCTTTGTACTCTTTTACGCATTTAACATACAAAAAATTCGTTCAACCTTTTGTCATGGCAAACAGTCGCGACTCATGATGTCGTCTGATCTACCTTGACACATAAATGTTCATAAGTTAGATTATGAAAATCCCACTCTAAAAACCTAGAAAGTGGCTAATGGGTTAAAATAATTAATTCTATGTAATTCTAGAATAAATTATCTAAAAATCTAATTTAATCTAAAATAATTCTGGAATTAAAATTAAATACTAATTTTTAGCCAAGGAAAATTACGGTTTCTAATTTGGAACCCGTGGCACATAAATCTAGGCACATCGATGACTAAGTAGTCAAACGATACGAACTCGATGACTTGAGTGTGCACCCCAGTAGATTCCAACACCATGAGTGCACTTAAATCGACCGTGCAACAAAATCATGATATGGTCAAAAGATATCGTCATTATGGTTAACCGTGACCAAATCGTTGATGTATGGACAAAACTAAGTTCTACGAATTAATTAAAACTCTAGATGAACGTATTAATTTCAGGAAAAATTATATCTCGTAGATCTCTGCGTTATATTTCTGAAACTTCAAACGGTTCATGATTCTAATTCCTTGTTCTTTCAAAATCTCGAAAACACCGAAACATACAAATCTCGGACAACTAACACTCTACGAATTTTTCAAAAATTTAGGTTTATAATTTATGAAAATAAATTAGATTTTTAGAAACCTAACCTCAATATTCTTCAATAAAAAAATGACCCGCGAAAAGCACGTCAGGGTTGGTGACAATTATTTCGAGAAGTTGAGAGTCTCTACAGATCAAAAGCTCTCAAATTCGGCCAAGAAATTAGGGTTTTCGAAACTGTTGTCATATATATATAATTTTATTTTTATTTATTATATATATATATATATATATATATATATATATATATATATATATATATATATATATATATAATCAGCTTGATTCGATCGAGCCGGCGGCTCATACTGCTACGTGGCAGCATCTGGGTTCCCACTCTTGATCCAATGCATCAGAGCCAAGGTGGCTGAGCTGCCAGCTCCAAGCTGGGCTCGGCTAGGAATCCGGATGTGGACTGGATTCCATTACACCCACGCAGATGGTTCCAAAGCGTGCTGGGTATAGGAACGATATAGTAAAGCGTAATACTCTAGAGGGGGGGTGAATAGAGTTGGCAGCGGAATAATGCTAATTAAAAAGTTAGCAACACAATCACAGTATATAATCACAGATGAAAATAAAGTAAAGGCAGAGTTCAGAAAGCAAACGCAAAGACAGCGATGTGTACTGGTATCCCTCTGTTGAGGACTAATCCAGTCGGTAGAACTCTTGCTACCAGTTTGAATCCACTATAGGAAAAACCGTAAGTTTTCTTACGAAGTCCTTGCAACTTCTACAACGCGAGCTTTGATACGAAGAACTCGTCCAACTTCAAATGTGAAGAGGTATTCTTCAATCAAGCCTTCTGATTACAATCTCTCAGAAACTTCTAGACCGTACCGCACTGGCAAATCGACTAGAGGATTGTAACTGGCTTGGGATCTGAAAATGAAAGCTCTAGAAAACTCTTTGGAAGATAGAAAGCTTTAGATAGATAGAAGATTGAAAGTGAATGAGTGATTTGAAATGATCGAAATACTTCTCTATTTATAGGATTTCCAAAGGGAGAACTCTGTCAGAATTCGGGCAGAATTCGGGCAGAACTCGATGAGCAAATCTCGGTCAAATCCGCAACTGCAGGAGGACCAAGTTCCAGAGAATTCAAAATCAAAACGGCCACCAACCGAACTCTGGCCGAACTCTGGCCGAACTCTGGCCGAGTTCTGTCAGGGTTAGGTTAGGGTTTTTAAAATAGGTTTTGGTGATTTTTGAAAACCTTTTTGAAAACCTTTTTGTAAACAATTTGATAGGTCATTTTAAAAACATTTTGAACTATTTTGGGAATAGCCTATTTGCCAGTACGACTCGGTATACAATATATTCCTAGACTCAAATAAAAAGAAAATTACATTGCATAGGAAATACAGACTCAAGTAGGCAAACAGATCTTCAGTCTTGAACGAAGTGAATATCCAATCTTGCTTATGTCCAAGAAGCTGAGAATGTCCCAACAAGCTTTGTATATCCAGACATAGTTTTGATCAATTATTAAAATCAGGTTGACCATATGACCAATGGGCCAACAATCTCCCCCATTTTGATAATTGACAAACTATGAATGATATAACAATAAGCTAGTTCGAAAAAATATCAAAAGGTGACCTGTATTCAACTCAAAAAAAATGTTAGATCATTTTAATTTTCTCCCCCTTTGTCACTTAGCAAAATAGTTGTACAAGAGAAGGCTCCCCCGCATGAAATGCAGAAGACTCTCCCGCAATCAATGCATAAGTAACAAACAGTGAGAAAACAAAAATAAAAGATACAGTAAATAATTAGAGAAATTTATCATCACAAGCATGTATTGCATAAAAAAAATCTCAGGCATGCTATTTCACAGACAGTTTAAAAATGAAAAGCAATATAAGAAAATAGTGCTAAACAAAATGCTGAACTTAACTGAGATGTCATAAATGAAACATCATAAACATGTCCATGAAAAAGAAATACTGATAGCAAACTACAAAGTACTAATCAAAAGTAAATGATAAAAACTTGGAATGTCGGAGCATTTCCAAGTATACAGTAGAATGTCACTAGTAATCAGATAAGATCTCATCATCACTATCCTCATCAATATCATCAGCAGCACGGCCAGCATGACCGGAAGTACCAGCACCAGAAGTACCAGCGCCAGTAGGATGAGTAGGGGCGCCAGCATAGAACTCGCCAACATAATCTCGAGGAGCACGATACCAATCATAGGCGTTACCGGGCTGGAAGTAGGCATGGACAGCCTCATCCTCACAGCGGTAACCCGAAAAAGCTGGATCTCGAGGGATGGAAGCGGCAGAGTGACCAGTATGTGCAAAATGCAGATCGGCCAAGGAGTTTGCCATCGCCTGGTAACGGGTGACATCGCGGAACTCACGCTCGCGAGCCATGTCCGTCATCGAGACGTGCAAAGCAGATAGGTGCTGATGTATGCCCTCAAAAGTCATGGCATACGGCTGATGTGGTGGAGATGGTGCAATAGGAGGAGCAGGAGGTGTAGCTGAAGCAGTCCGGCTGTGACGAGAAAGCTGGAGTAACTTGGGCTCAGAGTCCTGAGTACAAGTCGATAGATCGATGTCGAAGCGCTGAAAGATACGAGGGAGAATCATCGCGTAAGAGAGATTTCGATCTCTTGCACGACAACGTCCCATCATTTGAATAATAGTCTTGGGGACGGAAAAAGGAATCCCCTTGATAAGATGATACATAGCGGACAGCTCAAGCGAAGTCACATCATCCTTGGAAGTGGATTTTGGAAGTAGAGTAGAGTAGATGATGCGATGCAATTCGTAGTTAAACAAGATAAGGTTGTTAGCCTTAAACTTTCCAGAACGTACTTTGTCAGGTGCACAAAGTTCCGTTTTGAAACTCGTGAGTGTTGTGCCTTCGGGAAACTCGAATTCCGTGATATCAACTAGCGGTTCACCTTCATTGGAAATCCCAAGAATCTCCGCTAGGAGGACATCATTGAACTCAATATCTATGCCTCCAACACGTGTGCTCACGTCAAAAGTGTTAACTACGAGATTGCAATAGAACAATCTAATGGCATTAGTAGCAATTGGGAAGCACAGTTTAACAAGCAAATGTAACCCTAATGCCTCAAATAAGTGACGATGGTCAGGAAATACCGTCCATTTAACCGGAGCGCCGCTGCATATGGATCGGATGGAAAAGTCACCGTACCATAATAAAGCTTGATCGAGGGTTTGAAAGAAAAACCCATCGAAAGCACCGTCGCTCTTTTGGACTGGCGAAAACAAAGAATCCGTGTGAGAATTCGAAGAGGACCCTTCCTCACTAGGAGTAGTCTTCTTCCTCTTAGACGGATTAAATCTAGGTGCCATTGAAATAAATAAGCACAAATTTGAAAGTGTAGAAAGAGAGAGTTATACCTCACAAAAATTAGATATGTTGTAGAGAAGGATGATCTCCGCACGATTCCAAAGTTTGGAAGGATTTCACCAAGTAGATAGGGAGCAATGGGTTGGTGAATACCTAGGGTTTGGAGGATTTTCGGGCGGCTGTAGCTGCTGGTTGGAAATATGGAAGCAATGGAAGAGAAGGATCTCTCGGGTTCGGGATATATACGCAGATACCCTCAACCGAACTCGGGCCGAATTCGGTCAGAGTTTTGGCCGAATTCGCCTAGGGTTCTTTCAAGTTGATTTTGCTACTTCTTTTTCATTGACTCGTTTCAAATATTTAATTCAAAGATTAGTTATTTTAGCTTTCAAATAACATAATTAATAATATTTTATGAGTTAAATATCGTTACACAGCAGCTGTCTCAGATTAGCTGTAGGAGTACTGTCCCAGCTGGCGGAGGTTCACCGGGGAACTCTTAAATACCGCTTCGCTTCAACCGTAGTTGTGGTGACAGACAGACTCTTTATTAGCTTATCTCTAACACAGTTTTTGCATAATGATATACAATCATAAAATAACATCAATTAATATTATTGACGTCCAAAATTCCTAATTCTCGACGTAAATAATTGAAGCGATCTTCCGCTAGAGGTTTAGTGAAGATGTCAGCTAATTGATTATCAGTATCTATGTATACAAGGTTTATATCTCCATTTTGATGATGATCTCTAAAAAAATGATGCCGAACCTCGATATGTTTAGTACGAGAGTGACATATAGGATTCTTAGTCAAATTAATGGTGCTAGTGTTATCACAGAAAATGGGAATATGTGTGTAAAATAAATCAAAGTCTTCTAAGGTTTGTTTCATCCACAAAATCTGAGCACAACAACGTCCTGCGGCGATGTACTCAGCCTCTGTTGTTGATAAGGCTACAGAATTTTGCTTTTTACTAAACCAAGAGACTAGAGCCTTGCCTAAGAAATGACATGTACCGCTAGTACTTTTTCTATCAACCTTGCATCCAGCAAAATCTGCATCCGAATAACCAATAAGGTCAAAGGATTTGGATTTGGGATACCACAAGCCGACAGAAGAAGTGCCTTTAAGGTATCGGAAGATACGCTTAACTGCGGACAGATATGATTCCTTTGGGTTAGCTTGAAAACGTGCACACAAGCAAACACTAAACATTATATCTGGACGACTAGCAGTTAAGTAAAGTAAACTACCAATCATACCTCGATACTTACGTGTGTCGACTGGCTTGCCTTGTTCGTCAGAATCAAGCTTTGTTGAAGTTGCCATCGGAGTGCCAATAGGTTTGACATTGTCCAGATCAAACTTCTTTAGCAAATCTTTTGTGTACATGGCTTGATTAATGAACGTCCCATTGTCGGTTTGTTTGATTTGCAATCCGAGAAAGAATTTCAGCTCTCCCATCATGCTCATCTCAAACTCATTCTGCATACACTTAGAGAATTCTTGACAAAGAGATTCATCAGTGGATCCAAATATGATATCATCAACATAGATCTGAATTAAAAGCAGCTTGCCATTAAAAGATTTAATAAAAAGTGTAGTGTCAACCTTTCCTTTTGTAAAACCGTTGTCAAGTAGAAAAGAGCTTAGACGATCATACCAAGCACGAGGGGCTTGTTTCAAACCGTATAAGGCTTTCTTGAACTTGAAAACATGGTCAGGATTTTTGAAATCCGTTAAACCCGGAGGTTGTGCTACAAAAACTTCTTCTTTTATAAATCCATTTAGAAAAGCACTTTTTACATCCATTTGAAAAAGTTTGAAATCATGAAAACATGCAAATGCACATAACATACGAATGGATTCTAATCTCGCAACTGGGGCATAAGTCTCATCGTAGTCGATACCCTCTTCTTGATTGTATCCTTGAGCTACGAGTCGAGCCTTGTTACGAGTTACTAAACCATCCTCATTCAGTTTGTTTCGGAATACCCAACGGGTGCCAATGACCGGATGATCAATAGGCTTGGGAACAAGTTCCCAAACTTGATTCCGTTCGAATTGGTTCAATTCCTCTTGCATGGCATCTATCCAGAAACTATCACTACATGCTTCATCAATAGATTTAGGTTCTAGCTGTGAAATAAATGCAATACTAGAAATAATATCTCTACTGGATGATCGAGTGCTTACTCCTTTGGTAATGTCACCAATTACCAAATCTTGTGGATGATCAGCTGTGAATTTTAACCTTTTCGGTAGACTCTGTAGGTAGCTGGTTCCTGGATCTCCTCTAGGGGGTTCAGCTTGTGCAGAGCTTGGTTCAGGTTCAGCTGATGTTGAGCTTGATGTAGGCAGATCTTCATCACTGTCATCGAGTGTCATTTGGTTCATTTCATCAAAAGTGACGTTGATTGACTCTTCGATGATCATGGTACGTTTGTTGAAGACTCTGTATCCTTTGCTCTTGGCCGCATAACCTAAAAATATACCTTTATCGGCCTTTTCGTCAAACTTTCCTAAATTGTCTTTAGTATTAAGAATAAAGCACTTACAGCCAAATATCTTAAAATATGAAACTGAAGGAATTCTATCAAACCATAACTCAAATGGAGTCTTCTTCGATTTGGGTCGAATTAGAACTCTATTGAGCACAAAGCAAGCTGTATTGACAGCTTCAGCCCAGAAGTATTTGGGTAGGCTAAATTGATTTAACATTACTCTGGCCATTTCGGTTAGAGTTCTGTTCTTACGTTCCACAACTCTATTTTGTTGTGGAGTTCTAGGGCAGGAGAACTCGTGTATAAAATCGTGTGTGTCACAAAATTGCTCGAAATCAGCATTCTCGAATTCGCCTCTATGATCGCTTCTAATACGAGTGATCATGTAACCTTTTTCATTTTGTACTTTCTTGCAAAAGGCGACAAATTCGGATAATGCGTCATTCTTGTGTGTCAAAAAATATACCCACGTGTATCTAGAAAAATCATCTACAATTACAAATGCATATAATTTACCTCCGAGGCTAGCAACTCTGCTAGGACCGAATAAATCCATGTGTAGCAATTGTAGAGGTCTAGTAGTACATACTGCGTTTACAGACTTGAATGTGGATCTGGTAGCCTTGTTCTTTTCGCATTGGCTGCATACTGAATCCTTCTTGAATGTTATGTCCGGTAAACCGCGTACTAACTTCTTTGTGGATAATCTTGAAATTGTATCCATGTTTGTATGACCGAGTCTCATATGCCATAAATGACTCTTATCACTTTTGGCCATTAAGCATCTACCTGAAATGTTAGCTTCTTCCAATAGATAGAAAACATATATATTGTCTTCCCTGATTCCTTCAAAGATAGTACTACCAGTTGAGCTATCAACTATAGTACATTTATCTTTGCCAAAGTTGATACCATAACCATGATCAGCTAGATGACTTATGCTGAGCAGATTATGTTTCAACTCGGTAACCAGACAGACATCTTTAATCACGGGATAGGGAGATTTACCAACATCACCGATACCAATAATATACCCTTTTAAATTATTGCCGAAGGAAACATAGCCTTCCTTCTTTTTCTTCGACAGTGTTGCAAATAGAGTAGCGTCACCGGTCATATGCCGTGAGCAACCGCTGTCGAGGATCCATTTGCTTCTAGCATGTGAAGGGTGTTCCACCTACAAAACAGTTTGCAGATGAAACTCTTGGTACCCATTTCTTGTAGGGTCCTAAATTGTTAGCTTTAGGTATCCAAGCATAAACATTTAAATCAACTAGCTTTCTCATTCTACATGCAGATGAAATATGACCAATGAGGCCACAATAATGACATTGTGCATGTTGAGTGTTGAAAGCAGAGTGATGTGCATGGTTGGTAGGTTTAGGTTTTCTAGTATAGAAGAATGCATACCTATGATCATGTTTGGGCTTAACCTTTTGGGGTAAAGGTTTTATATGGTTTGGTCTGACAGTGTTTGGCTTGGGAATGTTCCGAATTTTCGGTAAGTGACACGTGTTAGGATAGGAAGCAGCAGGCTCAGGCTGTTTTCCTAACCTAATTTCCAACCTTTTGGAAGTGTCATATAACTTAGTATAATCAGAAGTGAGTGATTCCATTCTGATTTGTGCAGATTGAAGACTTTTCTTTTCTTTTGAAAGATCTTCTCTCAATTGGTCTATAATCTTATCTTTCTCTTCGGATGACTGTTTAGTCTCGTGTAATAGGAGCTTTATAGAGGAAAGCTCACCAGACTCACTAATACTAGTTCTAACCTCAGCTAGTAGGTCGGTAAGTCTTCCTATTTCTCCTTTGTACTCTTTGAGTACCTTCTTAGCGGTCTGATATTTACTACGCAGTTTCCTGTAGTCAAGCATCAGGTCACTGAAGGCATCTCCTAATTGCTCAAAGGTAAAGTCATCATATGTTTGTACAGGTTCAGTAGGTACCTGATCAACTGCCATGAAGCAGATGTTTGCAGCGTCCTCTGAATGTTCGTCTTCTGAGTCGCTGGCTTCACTTTCATGCCATATGCTGGTGTTGGCATATTTTCGGGATGTTGATCTCTTCAGGTTGCCTTTTTCATACCTGTTGTTCTTCTTGCTCGATGATGAGTTGATGGGACAGTCCTTCTTCATATGTCCCTTCTTCTTGCAGCCATAGCAGACAGCATCTTCTTGGTACCAGTTGTTGTTGTTGTTCTCTTTGACTCTTTTCTCATGTCTCATGAATCTTTTGAACTTCCTTGCTAGGAGTGCTTGATCTTCAGCGTCAGATCCACTGCTGTCTGAGTCATCTTCAGCAGTTTTTCTGTGCTGAGCCTTGAGGGCGATAGTCTTCTCCTTTGGTGCAGGCTCTTCAAAATCTTGTAGATCCAGTTCATGAGTGAGTAGCTTACCCATGAGTACTTCAAGTGACATTGTGGTGAGGTCGTTTCCTTCAATGATAGCTGTAGCCTTCGAAATCCAGTTCTTGGTGAGAGCTCGCAGGAGTTTGCGAATCTTTTCGTGGTTACTGTATTCTTTGCCTAAGGAGGACAAAGGGTTTACAATATCCAAGAACCTCTCGAACATTTGTGTGACTGTTTCATTTGGCTTCATTTTGAACGCCTCGTACTCTTGAGTAAGTCTGCTGACTTTTGACTCCTTGACTTGAGTCGTGCCTTCATGTGTAACTTCGAGAAGCTTCCATACACTATTTGCCGTTGTGCATGTAGATACCCTGTTAAATTCTGTTCTGTCTAAGGCACAAAAAAGAGCATTAATGGCACGTGCGTCAAGACTGGCCTTTTTCTTTTCTTCCTCTGTATAACTGTTTTGGGGTTTTTCAACTAAAACACCCTCGACATTTATACGAGGTGGCTTCTGATAGCCATCAAGAACAATAGCCCATAAGTCAAAATCAAGAGACTTTAAGAAGAAACTCATCCGTGTTTTTCAATAAGTGTAGTTAGTACCATCAAACAGAGGAGGTCTGTTTGTGGCCTGACCTTCACTTGTGAATTTTATAGTAGCCATGTGATGTGCTGTGATCTAATAAATAATGAATAAATGATAGCACTTTTACCTTGCTTTACCTGTAACACCCGCTCTGATACCAATTGTAGGAACGATATAGTAAAGCGTAATACTCTAGAGGGGGGGTGAATAGAGTTGGCAGCGGAATAATGCTAATTAAAAGTTAGCAACACAATCACAGTATATAATCACAGATGAAAATAAAGTAAAGGCAGAGTTCAGAAAGCAAACGCAAAGACAGCGATGTATACTGGTATCCCTCTGTTGAGGACTAATCCAGTCGGTAGAACTCTTGCTACCAGTTTGAATCCACTATAGGAAAAACCGCAAGTTTTCTTACGAAGTCCTTGCAACTTCTACAACGCGAGCTTTGATACGAAAAACTCGTCCAACTTCAAATGTGAAGAGGTATTCTTCAATCAAGCCTTCTGATTACAATCTCTCAGAAACTTCTAGACCGTACCGCACTGGCAAATCGACTAGAGGATTGTAACTGGCTTGGGATCTGAAAATGAAAGCTCTAGAAAACTCTTTGGAAGATAGAAAGCTTTAGATAGAGAGAAGATTGAAAGTGAATGAGTGATTTGAAATGATCGAAATACTTCTCTATTTATAGGATTTCCAAAGGGAGAACTCTGTCAGAATTCGGGCAGAATTCGGGCAGAACTCGATGAGCAAATCTCGGTCAAATCTGCAACTGCAGGAGGACCAAGTTCCAAAGAATTCAAAATCAAAACGGCCACCAACCGAACTCTGGCCGAACTCTGGCCGAGTTCTGTCAGGGTTAGGTTAGGGTTTTTAAAATAGGTTTTGGTGATTTTTGAAAACCTTTTTGAAAACCTTTTTGTAAACAATTTGATAGGTCATTTTAAAAACATTTTGAACTATTTGGGAATAGCCTATTTGCCAGTAAGACTCGGTGTACAATGTATTCCTAGACTCAAATAAAAAGAAAATTACATTGCATAGGAAATACAGACTCAAGTAGGCAAACAGATCTTCAGTCTTGAACGAAGTGAATATCCAATCTTGCTTATGTCCAAGAAGCTGAGAATGTCCTAACAAGCTTTGTATATCCAGACAGAGTTTTGATCAATTATTAAAATCAGGTTGACCATATGACCAATGGGCCAACACTGGGCCCGCCACTATGCAGCTAGGTGGCTGGCAGGTAGGCCCGCCTGGCCGACTGGGTAATAATTTAGGAAAAGGTTTTTTTTTTTAATTTCCAGAAAGAGTTTTAAGTCAGTTTTTGCTTAAAAAAACATAATAAATAATAAAATAATTAAAAAAATTATGGAAAAATTCTAGAAAATATAAAATAACATCATAAACCCTGAAAAATATTTGGGGTCAATATTTGCTCATAGGTCCGCACAATAAATTCTAGAAGTCCTAGAAATAGGTTTTTTCCTATATTAAAATTATCTAGAAAATTTAGAAAATACCAAAAATCATAGAAAAATACTTTTGTCCTTCTAGTGCCCAAATAACATGCTTGGCCTCTAGAATGACCCTGGGTGCCCTCACAAAAATTATAAAAGCTTTTCAAAATAATAATACTATAGTTAAAATTTATCAAAAAATTACCAAAATTTGCAGAAAATTAAAAAATAGCTAAAATAACCTATTCAGGCTATCTAATACCATAGATACCATTATATAACCAAATGTTAGTATATCGCACCTATAGACGAGGTTCGTACTATTATGATCGAAAAATTCAAATTTCCACAAAATTCTAATATTATTTCATCAAGATAAAAGTTTTGGTAGCGGATGCTACAAAGGTAGCAAGGAGCATCGATCAGTTAGCACAAATCTATGTCGACCAAATTGTTCGACTGTATGGGATACCGACCATAATAGTTTCGGACAGGGACGGGCGATTCCTATCACGTTTCTAGACGACCTTGCAAGCTGCGATAGGGGCCAAACTGAATTTTAGTACTGCGTACAACCCCGAAACAGACGGCCAAAAGGAAAGGGAGAACCAATTCTTAGAAGATGTATTGCGTATGTGTGCGATCGATCTAAATACTAGTTAGGATCCGCACTTGTCCCTCACAAAATTTGTGTATAACAATAGTTATCAATCAAGCATTTAGATGGCACCATATGAAGCGCTCTACAGAAGGAAGTGTCGATCTCAAATATGTTGGGATAAAGTCGGAGAGCGACATGTGCTCCGACTGAAATTAGTGGAGCATGCCATCGAAAAGTTTTGCTTGATTCGCGATACTTTGTATCGTGCAAAGTCGACAAAAGAGTTATGAAGATCTTCGTCGACGACTGGTAGAATTTCTGGTCGAGGATCATGTGTTTTGGAAAGTAATGCACATGTGTGGCATGATGCGGTTCGATGTTAAAGGAAACTTGAGCCCAAGATTTGTAGGCCCTTTCGAGATCCTCAAGCGAGTTGCAATTATTGCTTATCGGATCGCACTACCTCCTGACTTGGCTGAAGTGCACGATGTTTTCCACGTTTCACAACTTCAAAAATACATGCATGATCTAAGTCACGTGGTTAGCTTCGATCAGTTGGAGCTACGTACAGACTTATCTTACTCGGAGGAGCCTATTTAAATTTGGACCGTAAGAAAAAATCTCACAAAATCGGTCGATGTCTTTGGTTCGCGTGCTTTGGCAGAACCATTCAGTTGAAGAATTGACATGGGAGATGGAGGTAGAGATGAAGGAGAAGTACCCGTCGTTGTTTGTCTAATTTAAGATCAGACCTTTGTTCTTAAGTTTTGGTCGAAACTTAGATGGCTAGTATGACTCGATCGCTGTAACGCCCCAGTCCCAAAATACATAGGACTAAGCACGTGAACATGCCAGCTGCACATATACGAAGAATACTCTAATATATGGAATTCTCATATATGCACATAAGCTGTAAATAAAATAACCACATGCCAATAATATATAATCTAATCTCATCACAGCTCAACACAGAAGATAATAGAGTCCAAATAATAAATAAGTATATCAAAAGATAGCCGGGTGAACATACTCACTCCAAACAGCTATGAAAAATAGTCTCACAAGATTGGAGTCCAACCTCCGCAAAGTAGAAAGAAATGAGATGTAAAAATAATGTCCACTAATGTCTCAATAAAGAATAGACTAGAAATTAGTTGGAACTGCCTTGTCATCTATGTAGGATAGCTCCAGTACCGCTCCGTACTCCTGTGGAAAATCGTCTAAACCTGGAGAGATAACCAGGTCCTTAGAGGGACGTAGCAAGATACAAGAAAACACCGTGCCATATAAACTGTGATAATATAATAGAGAGAAAAGCGATGCATGCAATAGGGTGCCTACCAGTTCTACAGTGATAATGCAGTTAAGAACAGACCTTCAATGCATGGGTATCTGGCTCAGTAGCAGTAACTCAGGTATGGCCCCATCAGGATACCAGAGACCTCAAAGCATAACATTTCTCGAATGTCAGAGGCCAGCAGTATCAGTAATAGGAAGTGCATAAAGGACCCATACGTTAAGAAAACTGTTCTCCCCACCCAATGCCTAGTAGGGTCACATCTATGACTCATGAACCTCTAGTAACCGCCAAGTCTTCTAGCATGCAATTCTATTGGCAGTTACTCCTATCCGTCGCACGCTCCATACGTATCGGTGGCCAGCCGACTACGCGGATACGTGTCCTACATGTGACTCACAACACGTGGTAAAGCAAGTGTGGAGGCCATATGAGATATACCAATACCTCAACATCAATGGGTGGTCACTAGACTAAGTCAATGCAAGAGAAACAAATAAAGCTAGAAAAATGACCGATAGAGTCGCTTGTACCCAAGTGTGACTTGGACGCACAGTTTTATAATATCAAGAAAAAGAACTGCTGAAAATAACAACTGAAAATAAGAATATAATAATCTCCAAACAACTCCGGACGCTGACATAAACATCAAAAATACACTAGGTGTAAAAGATATACCTAAGAAATGTCTGTCCAAAAGTCTAATTCTGGAAACAGGAGCAAAATGGTAATTTCTGGTCAAAATGATATCCTCCGTTGGATCCACTTTGTACCGAAATGCATGCCAAAGTCTATGGTTTCTAAAGTCGTCAAAGTATATGTCTATGGATTCGGTTTGAGGAAAAAAACTCAACGATATGTCCAGTTTTAGATTCCGATGAGCCGTGTACAAAATCGTCCGTTTGAGTGGGTTATGGGCCCGCCAAAAAGGGGTTCCGATTCGACCTTCTCAGAATCGAACCAAACTTGGCACACAGGACCAAAATTTTGATTCGAACCTATTAGCGCAAGTTTTATCTCGAATCGACGACTGTACACGAAGTTAGGACAAAGTTTACAAATTGTCGATACGGGGGTATCTCGATGGATACAGACTGATTTCGTCGTACACACATGACGAAACTGAGTTCCGTCAGTTTTCACACGTCAGCAATGTCCATACGTGCCTATCGATGTACATAGTGCACGATCACGTCGCCCGGTTTGTCGGGACACATGCCGTATCGATAGATTTTTCTAAAATTTGGTTTTTTAAAAACAGGTTTTTCTCAAACTTAACATCATAAATATTAGCAGGTAGGGCGTTATAAATTATTCTAAAAGATGGGGTTGGTAGTCCTATAGATGTTCTAAAAATTTGTTCAAAATTTTTCTCGAAATAATTAATAGGTTGTGTAAAATTTAAAGTCGAAACAGGGGTTCCTATGATTTTTATGATCTGCCTTTGGGGCAGTTTCTCGACGATTTCTCGTCGATTTCACGAAGAAGCTAATGGGTCTCAGTTCAATCTATCAAAAGAGGTTTGTAGGGGGTTGTATAGGCCTTACGTATGAACTCATAGAATCGAAAATGATATAATAGATAGGAAGAACTTGGTTCGAGAAGTGGGTACCTCGGTTGCTGAACGAAGAACGAGCAGGATCGTTCTCGGTCGGGGACGGGTGGCTGGCGAAGCTCCGGTCGACGACGGCGGTCGCAGGCCCTCCTGGGTGGTTCGCCGGGGTCCGGGGAAAGGTCGGGCGCTCTGGTGGATGGGTTCGAGAGGGTCGAAAAGCTATGGGGGTTAGGGTTTCGGTTTACGGAGCAGTATAAATACTGCTGCCGCTGCTGTTCTTCTATTAGGAGTAGGAATAGGGGCTCGAGTTTGCTAAGGTTGACTTGGGTTTGCTAACAATTGCAGCTGTAGCTGCTAAGTTATGATTTGTAGTATTAAGGGGGTCGAACCCCCCCCCCCCCCCCCCCCCCCCCCGCGCAGCTTAGCTGCTACTGATGGTGGGGGTTAGGTCCACCACCCTCAATACTTTTTTTTACAACACCTATACATATATATATATATATATATATATATATATATATATATATATATATATATATATATATATATATTCATAAGAAAATTATATAATTCGTAATTAAGTATCAAAAATATTTTGTAACAAAGGTATGCTATATTTAGTAGTATTTAAACTATCAAGCACACAATCATACGTATAATATATATATCTATAATTACGTACATAAACCAATTACTTCATTAATTCTAAATAATATAGAAAAATAATTTTTAAAGTACTAAAATAGTTAGAAAATATTGAGGGGTTTACAGTCGCTGAGCTTGGTATATGATAACACTTTGTGGCATTAAATAAATCGATTTGGACGAATGTTACGAGAATCGATCCAATTAATAGAACAATTTCTATTAGACTAAGTCCTAGATGCAGCAGACTGTGTCTAGGTGAGTGAACTCTATACGGGACCGGGCTGTTGTATAGTTTTCTTGAAGTTTTTGCTGCTTGGTTTTGATGAATGTATTTCGCGTTAATTTCTACTTTCATTCTAAGAATTTCGAAACGAGGGATTAGAGAAGGAATTCTGATCGTGTAACTTGTCACGACTCGCATCCGGTATAGGGACACGAGTAGTGAACAACGTCCAGCCTATGCCTCAACATCGACGGTAGAACGATGTCTAGGTCACTAACTATCAATCTCACACAATAATATAATGTACCTGTCATAGATCTCAACTCCAAAATGGAGGACAAAGTATAAATGGTAATACTAAATACCCAATCACAATCTAAAGTACGATAAGATATCAAAGAGGTCTAATAAACTACAAAGACTAAAACATCAACAACTTCTAAATACAACATCGATATCCAATTCTCAAATATATTAACAAAGTCTCCAATATATACACATGCCAAGAATTCTAACAACGAATCTATCACATTGATATAAGAGTAACTAAGCCCCTCAGTAATCACTCCTGAGTATCAGGACCCATAATTACTATCCCTTCATCGACTCCGTAGAATGTGGGACACATATCCCCTGAGTAGTCATCTGAAAAATATATCTAGTCAGGATGGAGCGAGTACACCTCTTCTAGCAATTCCAATTAATTGATAAAGACTATAAAATAGTTAGAGTAAGTAATAAAATGAAATAGAACAACAGCTAACGAAATTACAAGGAAAGTGAATATGATGAACCATAAAAATATGACAATAAAGACGGTAAATAAAGATAACTAAACTAGAATAGATGTGATGTGAGTCCAGCAAGTATAATATTAATCCAGCAAGGTAGCACTAAACTAGTATGTTTTGAAATACCGCTTTCGACATGTAAATGGCTAGGGGATAAATACGGCACATCGCACACTTGGCAAGTGTGCGACGACTATCTTTTCAGATTAGACCACTATGGTTAATTCCAACATGTTTAGGATTATTTACATGTCTACTCAAGAATTTCTCTGCCCCAACTAGTAAGTGAATCCATATCCCAACACGTAAATCAAGTACAAGGCCAACCAAAAAGTAGTGAAGCCAGAAAGTGATTCCAGTAGGTAGTTCTAGTGGGTGATTCCAAAAATAGAGGCCAGACAGGTAAGATACACGTATCGCAAGCAAATGAATCCATAATATTAATCCGTGTCGTGTCAGAGAATCAGGTAATACTATACCAGGAGCTGAATCATAATAATTATCAGATATTAAAAACTATTAAAGAATATACTCCCTTGAGGTCCTGAGCAATGTGTTAGAATCAATACCCCAAATGAAGTCACAATGACCTAAATATAAAATTACAGAGTTACTTGATGTTCTAGAGTAAATAATATATTTAAATGCATTAAAATATATGCTTCTAAGCCTTTTCTAGGTCATAAAAGTCAAAATAGGTCAATACTAGTCAAACTAGATCAATTTGACTTAAAGGTTGACTTTTAGGGTCAAACTGGTCAACCTTGGTCAAATCGAGTCGAACCTGGGTTAAGTTCACCTATTTCAATATATAGACAATGCCTACTTGAATTTTACCCTATATCCAGTCTTTTCCTACCTTGCATTATATTACCTATTACATTATATATATATATATATATATATATATATATATATATATATATATATATATATATATATCGAATGGGCGCGTGTAATCCGTCTCCAGGATGACGATGAACGGTTGTTGACTAAGGCCGTTCATGATATAGGCTCTCCTAGGGTTAGGGCGACGACGACCTTGCTTTGATCTTCTACCACCCAGATTTCGGCTTGGCCTCGGCCGGGCCGGCGTCTCCAACGTGCAGGCAGACCACTTGGCCATCTGTACTTATGGTCTCTGTGCCAAACCCGACGTTCGCGTCGGTGGTGGCGGGGGGTGCATCGCCTCAACCACCATCTATCGCCATTAGATATCCTTCCTTCTCAAAAGGGGTGCCTGTGATCTCCTTCTCGGAGGAGGAGGAACAGATCCTAGCTGATCCATTCATGTTTGCTTTGATAGGTAAATTTTCTCATCAACGGCCATCTATTGATGCGATCCGTAAAGCTTTCACAAAATTTAAATTCAATGGCATCATCAAGGTGGGTCTTATTGACTCTAAACATGTGCTCATCCGTCCTTCTCTGGAAGTTGATTTCCTTCAACTTCGATTCCGTAACATGTGGTATGTAGTTCGAGCTCCGATGAGGGTTTTTAGATGGTCGAAAGATTTCTCATCCTCCAAAGAATCTCCGATTGTTCCAATTTGGGTGTCGCTTTCGGGTCTCCCTCTTCAACTATTCAATAAAAATGTGATATTCTCCATTGCCCTTGGCATTGGTAATCCATTGCGCCTGGACAAGGCAACGGAAGAGTTGATTCGACCTAGTATGGCCCGTGTTTTCGTCGAAGTGGATGCAAGTAAAAATTTACCTAAAGTGATCCGTATCAATTTGCCTCAGGGTCGATCATATACGCAGCATGTTGAATATGAACACTCCCCTAAATATTGCTCCATATGCTTTCATCAGGGCCACACTAGGGGCAGATTGCAAACTTCAGAAAGAAAAACACGTTGCAGCAGTTCCTTCAAAGATGGCGGGCCCCTCAACATCTAAAGAACCACTCAACAAAGGCAAGGTACTTTTAATTCAGGATACAACAACCAATGAGAAGGAAGTATCTCACATACAGGAAGCGCCTGTTCTCTCCCCTGATATAGTCATTTGTGATAAAGCAATGGAAGACGTGGCAAACCATAATGAGGAAGCAGTTTTGGTGGTTGACGGCTCCACACCTCCCGAAGCTCCAGGCAGTCATCTCCAATTAATTTCAGAACTTCAGTTGGACAAGACAAATAATCCTCAGTCCCCGATGAGGGTTCAAGTTGCTGCAACCCAGATGGTTAGGTCCCCGGAGGAGAATATTACTTTACAACCAAATGAAAATGAGGTCTATGCTAACAAAGTTTTAGAAGAAACAACTAACGAAGAAGACACTTCCTCAGAGCAGTCAGCGCCAGAGGAAGGAGAGATTTCGAAGTCTTGGGCAGACATTGCGGATGAGGAGGAACAAGCAGCTACAGAAGATGTCAGATCATTCCCAGAAACGGTACGGGAAAGAAGAAAATATATCCATTACCAACCGAGCCCTGACACACCAGATCGACGTCGAAAGGTCCACAAATTACCTCAACCTCTTCATCCCATAATGTTTAATATTCTCATATGGAATGTTCGAGGAATTGCTGATAAGATGACTTTAAAGCGACTTAAATCTTTATCTCGCATTCATAAAATTATGGTTCTTGCTATCATTGAACCTAAAGTTTCTCCGCAACAGCTTTATACTTTTCAACTCAAATTAGGCTTTCAAACAGCAGTATCTAATGAGAAAGGCAACATTTGAATTATGGTTAAGCATGAGATCGATATGGTGGAGATAGATTCTCATGATCAGTCTATCAGTGTCACCATTTCAGGAGCTATATTCCCGTTCCCTTCTCTTCTTACGGTGGTGCATGGTCATAACAAAAAAGAAGGTAGAAGAGACCTTTGGGAGACATTGATTCAGTTGCAAGGTAGACACAAACTGCCATGGATGGTAGGAGGAGATTTCAACACTATTGCTTCCACAGATGAAAAATTTGGTGGCTCCCCACCTTGTGTTGTGGGAATTAATGAATTCCTAAATTTTCAGCTTGCTGCTGGCCTGGTTGACATGCCTTATACAGGCAGTTGCTACACCTGGGTGAAATCAGCTGAAGGTCCTCATCGTCAGGGGTCTCGTCTTGACAGATGGTTGTTGGATAGTGAGTGGTCAGAATGGGCTCCCTAATCATCTTGTACACATCTTAGTCGAACAGAATCTGACCATTGCCCGACCATTATTACTATCAAGAGCAGAAGCGATTCAGACAGAAAATTGTTTCGCTTTTTAAACTTTTGGACATCGCATGAGGAGTTCACTTCAATAGTGCGAAATGCTTGGAACTCCATTGATAATGTCAATAGTATGGTCAGGATTGGGCTACGTTTAGCTGCTGTTCGAAAGGCTTTATCTGCCTGGAGCCATAGTTCGTTTGGAGACATTTTTCAGAAAGTGAAGAAAGCAGAAGATAGGGCCATGACTGCGGAGATTGCTTTCGAATCAGATGCATCAATGAGAGAAGAATGGATGAAGGCCAAAGCGGAGTTGAAACATAAAGTTAGTTATGAAGACTCTTTTTGGAGACAAAAATCTAGAGTCAAATGGGATAGTGAAGGAGATAGGAATACGAGGTTTTTTCATTCGTGTGTTTCAGCTACTAGAAACAAGCTTCATATTCACATGCTGATATCAGAGGAAGGTAATTCCCTTACCCAGTTGAATGACATTCAAATGGAGGCCAATGGATATTACAGTCGACTCTTTCTTCCTTTACATATATCTCAGTCATCTAGTTTCCTTGATGCTATCCCAGTCTCCATTACACAAGAGGATAATATTCGTCTTATGGCCAAACCATCTATGGAGGAGTTGGTTGATACTCTAAAGAGCTTGGATCAGGATAGTGCCCCAGGTCCAGATGGGTTCTCAGGACATTTCTTTAGAAAAGCTTGGGATATAGTTGGTCAAGACATTCTTGATGCGGTTCACTTGTTCTTTGATGGCTTTGCCTTTCCCAGGTCCATCACTAGTAATCATTTGTTGCCTATTCCGAAGGGGAAGGATCCTAAGTCGATGAAGGACTATAGGCCAATTAGCCTTTGCAACTTTGTAAACAAATTATTCTCTAAAGTTATTGCTTGAAGACTAGCTCCTTTACTTCCGCATTTGATTTCTACGGAATAAAGTGGATTCATTAAGGGGCGTGAAATCATCGACAATGTGGTGCTAGCACAGGAAATGATCAGCAAGATTCATCATAAATATAGGGAAGGAAATGCAGCTTTGAAATTAGATATGAGCAAAGCTTATGATCGAGTACACTGGGCTTTTCTTTTGAAGGTGATGCGCATGATAGGATTTTGCAATGAATGGCTCAACATGATCTTACATCTTTTGGACAATGTATGGTTTTCAACTCTAATCAATGGCAGTGCGTCTGGTTTCTTCAAAAGTTTATGTGGGCTGCGTCAGGAAGACCCAATATCACCACTACTTTTTGTAATAGCAGCAGAAAGTCTTAGTTGCAATCTGAATACTCTAAGGGATAATAGTGGTTTTACCCCATATTACTCCCCGAGTGGTTGCCCTATCATTACACATTTGGCATATGCGGATGATATAGTTCTTTTCTCAGGTGGCGAGAAGAAATCTATTCAGAAGTTGATGACAGTGGTTGGCCAATATGAACAAGCTTCAGGTCAGAAGGTAAATGTAGAGAAATCGGGGCATTTATTTATCTAAGCTCATATCTGAGGAGAGAGTAGATGAGATCAGAAACTCCTTTGGGTTCATGGTGAATAGTTTGCCTATGATTTATTTGGGTACACTTATGACTGCGGGGGTACGCACTGCTGCTATGTTCGATGATCTCGTATCGAAAATTAGATACAAGATTTGTGGCTGGCACAATAAGGCATTGTCGATGGAAGGAAGGCTCATATTACTCAAGTCAGTACTAACATCTATTCCTGTTTATACTTTGGCTGCATGTAACCCTCCAGCTACTGTCATCAAAAGAGTAGAAGATATGTTTCAAAGTTTTCTATGGGGTTCCAAGCTCGGCTGTGATAAACGAGTTTGGGTAGCTTGGGCAAAGGTGACTCATCCAATTAAGGAAGGGGGACTGGCATAAGGCGGCTTCAAGATGTTTTGAATGCTCTGACTGTGAAACTATGGTGGAAAGTTAGAACTACCAACTCTCTATGGGTACAGTTCATGAAAGCAAAATATTATCCATATTCAGAGCCAGCTTCTGCTATTGCTTCTCAAAGTTCATCGCATATTTGGAAGGGATTCTCACAGGTAGAGATCTGGGGGATGATCTAATTATTAATCAAAGTCAGGGTGACAGGGAAAATTATATTTGGTCTCCTGGAAGAAATGGTGTGTTCTCGATCACTTCAGCCTGGAACAGCATCAGGTTAAGGTCAGATGTTGATGACAGATTCTTCCAAATATGGAGCCCTTACATTCCTGTTAAATGGTCGGTCTTATTGTGGCGTGTGTTATGGAGAAGACTTCCAACAAATGATGCAATCCAGAGACTTGGCTTTCATATGGCTTCATCCTGCCATTGTTGTAGGCAACCGACTATTGAGACTTTGAGCCATATTTTATCAGAGGGAGAGTTGGCACGAGAAGTATGGACTCTTGTTACTGGAGTATTTGGGATTCGAAATTCACCAGAAGCTATTGAAGACAAGATGAGAATTATGTGGTTGAGAGGAAACAAGCATCTGAAACAAGTTTGCCTAGGAGCGATAGTATGGGTCCTTTGGAAAAACAGAAATAAATGGCGCTATGAACAGTATTACTTTGGGGGACAACAACTTGTATTTGAGGTGACGAGGCAACTCAAGAAAGCTTTGGTTCGTTGTTCGCATGCTACACTGCCGGAGGAATTGGAGTAATTTGAGGTGTTTGATGCTTTTTGTAATCCTGAGTTGGGACTCTAGTTAAATCAATAAATGTTTGTTTGAAATATATTATATATATATATATATATATATATATATATATATATATATATATATATATATATATATATATATATACATATATATACACTCTAGTGTTCTTATAAATTCTAGTGTTCTTAATATGTATATATATATATATATATATATATATATATATATATATATATGAAGAAGGGATGAGAGCTTCAGCTCTCTGGGATCCTTGGGCATCCCGCACGTGGGGTCCCTTCTCCGGCGTACCCCGGCGCCCCCCCTGCCCCTGCGCAGCCTGGCTGCCATGGCTGGCCTGGCCCCCTTGGTTCGGCTCCCCTCAGTGGCTCGCCTCCCCTTCCACTCGGCCCCGCTGGCACTGGCGCCCCCGTCGCAGCCGACGTCGTCCCCGGCATCCTCCTCGGCGACCATCTCCTTCTCCTCCCGCTGTCAGCCTCCTTCATTCCCTGCTGGGTCCTCCCACTTTCCCCCTCCCCACCCCCCCTCCCCGTTCCTCGCCCCTCTCCGCCTCCCGCTGCTCCCCCGACGCCCGTCCTCCCCCAGCTCGCCTCCTTCGGCGCTGGATCAGCCCCCCCTCCGGCTCCAGCTGTTGACCCCTCCTCGGTCACGCACCCCGTCGGTCTTATCTCCGAAGCCGATCCTCCCCCCGTGACGACCCCTCCCTTGGCAACGGCCTCCCCTCCCGCCGCCCACATCATCGCGCCACCCCCTGTCTCAGCTGCGGTCCTCCCCGCCCCCGCCTCTGAGGTGGCTGTGGACCCCGTAGTGCCCTACTGGCAGCCACCGGCTCCCGGCAGTGCCGGTCCCCTTCCTTTTCCTCGTGGGGCATCCCTTCGGCTGCGACCACCTGCCTTCCTCCCTTCCGTCGTGTCCCAGCCACTGCTTCGGGGCCTCCGGCTGACATCCTCGCCGTCCTCCCCCTCTTGGGACCGGCGCCCTCGTCGGGCCTCCCCCCGGCCATGCCCCCCCCCCGGGGCTGACCCCCCTCCCCGGGCTCCCTTCTCACTCGCTCGGACCGGCGTGGTGTTTTCCCCCCACCGCTGTCCGTCCTCCTCGTCGTGTCCCTATACGCTCCCCCAGGCTCGCCTCATCCTCCCCCACTGCTGTGGGTTGGCCTCCGGCCGTCGCCCTCCGCCTCCTCTGCGTCGGCCCCTTCGCCGCTCCTACCGGGCTCCCCCCTTCGGTCCCCCGCGGAAGGGCCGGCGCCTCGGGCTCAGCGCCCCTCGGGCAGAGCACCGCCCTCAGGCAGAGCCCCTCCCCTTGGGTTCCGCGGACGCCTCGGGTTGCGCTCCCCCGGTTTTCCACGTCTGTGTGGATCTGGGGCCGCACGCTTTCTTTTGATTTCTTTTTTGAATTTTGAACTGGCGCCCGCCTGTGGGCCCAGTTGCTTGTACTGCTGCGTTATTTTTCTTAATAAAATTTACTTTTTCAAATATATATATATATATATATATATAAGAACACAAAAAAAAATATATATATATATATATATAATAAGAACACTAGAATTTATTAATAATAAGGTGAGTACCAACTCAGGTGACAATGAGTAAAAAACTCACATTACAAAAGAAAAATGGAAGATAAAAATTCTAGTTGCTCTTGAACCAGTTGCTAGTGTTTGTATTTCATCGTTGCTTTCCTGACTTGTCGCTGAGCTTCACAGATCAGTTGTTGAGCATTGTACACATAACCCTCATATCTCCACTTGTTACAGTTTTTCCATAAAACTCAAACCACCGCACTTGCAACAATTTCTTTCTTGTGTTTTTTTTCTCCACCACCCTCTTATCCGATGAAGGAGAGTCGTCTCTCGAGCAGTAACTTGATATTCTCCTTGCATGGCCGCCCACACCTGCCTCGCTAGCTCTCTTTTGTTAAGAATATGCTCTAGATCCTCTGCTGAATTATCTTTACAGCAGTTGCATTTTGAAGCCATTTGGAACCCCAGCTTCATAATGTTATCATCAGTCGGAAGCTTGTTATGAAGAACTCTCCACAACAAAACCAACAATCTCTCTCCACAGTGATATATCTGTCCACATAATCACGACCCTGTAGTATCCCTTTCCATACATGGGAAGCATTTGATGTTGCCCTAACTATGTTAGGGGGGTGATTGAGAACAGTACTTTGCTTTGAAGAATGTCGTCCACAGACTGATCTGGGTCTTGAACTTCCACCATAGCTTAACCGTTATCCCGTTCATAAGTCTTGTAACCTCTTTATCCCCAACTCCCTTCTACTTTTGTTCTAGCTACCTTGTCCCATCCAAGCTACGACCGCTTGTGGACCCCATCTTGCGATCCCCAGAAGAAGCTAGAGAACATCGATTCCATTCGATTAAGTACAGTAATAAGTGGATTACATGCTGCTAGTGCGTATACGGGCATTGATGTAAGGACGAATTGTAACAAAATGAGTTTCCTCCAGGTAACAAGATTTTGTTATGCCGGCCTTCGAAGCTACTCCTTACCTTCTCCAGTAGATCTTCGTACATGCCAGCATTGCGTTGCCCTGCCATAAGGGGGCAACCCAAGTATGTGAACGGAGGAGAGTCTACTATAAATCCAGTTCATAATGCCAGCTCATTAGCTATCTCTGACGATGCCTTCTTTGATAGGTAGATAGAGCTCGTAGCTTTATTGATTTTCTGTCCAGATACAAGCTCATACCTACCAAGTAAATCTGTGATTAAGGTAATCGATCGCAAATCGCCTCCTGCAAACAGTAAGACATCATCTGCATAAGATAAATGTGTGATTGGTGGACATCCCCACAGTGACACAAAGCATGAAAACTCTTCTGTCTCCGACAGTTTCTTCAGGCTTCTAGACAAGGCCTCCGCTTCTAAAATAAATAGAGCATGAGATAATGGATCTCCTTGACGAACCCCTCTGAATGCTTGAAAATAAGTAGAAGATTCACCATTGATCAAAGGAGAATACCAAACATCATTCACAAGATGTAAGATCATATCTATCCACTTGTTGTGAAATCCAAATCGACGCAGAACCTTCAACAAAAACCTCCAATCCAATCTGTCATAAGCTTTCATCATGTCTAATTTGATTGCAACATTCGCCCCCAATGTTTCTGATTCATTTTAGCCATCAGTTCTTGAGCCAATAATATGTTATCAATAATTTCACGCCCTTGCACAAAACCGCATTGCTCAGGGGATATTGTAGAAAATAATTTTTGTATTTTTATTGATTGGCTACTCCACTACTTATAGGGAGTCTAGCTCCTCTTCATACTATATTTTCCAATATGGGACTAAATCCCTTATTAGTTCTCAACACTCCCCCTCAAGATGTGCGATATATATTAATCATTCCCATCTTGTTACATAGCTTCGACAGACTTAATGAACTAAGACCCTTAGTCAAATAGTCTGCCACTTGTTCTTCTGAGCGAACATGATCAATCTTTAGTATCCCTTGTTCCTGCTTCTCTTTGATGAAGAATCGATCGATCTCGATGTGCTTTGTTCTGTCGTACTGAACTAGATTTTTACCTATACTTATTGTACCTTGAATATCTCTCAGAAGACGTAACGGTGCTCCCTTGTCCAGCTTCAACTCTGTCAGCAACGCTTTCACCCACAGCAATTCTGACACTCCTAAGGCCATTGCTCTGTATTCTACTTCAGCTATAGATTGTGCTACCACTGACTGTTTCTTGCTTTTCCATGAGACCAAGTTTCCTCCTACAAAGACACAATATCCCATGGTAGACCATCTATCGTCTATGCAGCTCGCCCAGTCTGTATTGGAGTATCCCTCAACTTCTATACATCCATTCTTCTTGAACCATTGCACTTTCCCCGACGCCCCTTTCAGATATCTCAAGATCTGAAATACTACATCCATATGACCCGTTCTTGGATCATGCATGTAGCGACTTACTACACTCACCACAAATGAGATATCAGGACGAGTGTGCCCCAGATAAGTCAATCTCCCTACAAGTCATTGATATCTTTCACGATCAAATGGCTCTCCTGCTTCTGCTCCCAACTTACACTTTTGGTCAATTAGAGAGACTGTTGCTTTGCATCCCAGCATCCCTGTCTCCTTCAGCAGATCTAGTATGTATTTTCTCTGTGAGAGAACAATTCCTTGTTTGCCTTCACACACCTTGATACCTAGAAAGTACCTCATCACTCCTAAATCCTTCACTTCAAACTCCTTTGGGAGTTTTGACTTCAGCTTAGCGATCTTGACTTCATCATTACCTGTGATTACTATATCATCCACGTATACAGCAAGTATAGTGATGTGGCCTCTTGCATGCTGAAGAAAGATAGTATGATCGGTATTTGCTTGATGGTATTCCATCCTGTAACAGCCTTTCTGAATCTGTCAAACCAGGCTCGAGGAGATTGCTTGAGCCCATATAGCGACTTCCTTAGTTTGCACACTTTTCCATGCGATGTTCCTTCGTCTGATTCTGTAGCATAGCATCCTGGCGGGAGTTCCATGTACACTTTTTCTTGTAGGTCCCCATAGAGAAAGGCATTCTTCACATCCAATTGGTATAGCTTCCACCCATAGTTTGCTGCAATGGAGACCAGAGTTCTTACGGTGCTCATTTTTGCTACTAGAGCAAATGTCTCATCATAGTCGATGCTATATGTGTGTATCCTTTTGCAACCAACCTCGCCTTATATCGTTCCATCTTTCCTTCTGACATCTCCTTTACTGTGTACACCCATTTGCATCCCACAGTTTTCTTCCTTTTGGGTAATGGAACCAGCTCCCACGTCTTATTTTTCTCTAGTGCCCCAAGTTCTTCCATCATTGCAGCTTTCCACCTTGGATCTTTCTTTGCTTCCTGCCAACTTTTGGACAACGAAGTAGAGTCTAATGATGCAATGAAGGCTCGATAATTTAAAGAAATGTTAGAATAAGACAGGTAGTTGGCAATATCATGTTCATAATCATCAAAATGACTATGAGGCTTACCCGCATTGATGCGAGAAGATCTCCTTAAGGGAGCAATAGATGGTGGAGAGATCATACCATCAAAGTCAGAGAGATCCGTATCAGAATCAGATTGATTCTGTACGGGAGCAACATCTTCAAGAGTTGGAGCAGGAGTAGACGAGGGACTTGGTACAGTAGGTATAGGGCACGGTACAGGCACAATACTGGACTTCTGTTGTCTCCTTCTGTAGACTTGAAGCTCCTTTTCTATTGTCTGCTGCTCCCCCTGTTTAACATATGTATTTCTTCATCTTCTGTATCGGAGTCACTACTTTCTCCCCCTTTCGTCCAGTTTTCCACGACCGGGCATGGGACCGATCCGACTACCACAGATGGGCTTATTTTCTCCCCCTCACATCTAACACCCTCTATGTTAGGTGTGTCACCAAACGCCGAACCGTCATCCGAAGCATAATATGGTTCCAGTTCTCTGAATGTAACGTCCATGCTTACAAACATCTTCCGCTCAACTAGGCTCCAACATGCGTATCCCTTCTGAGTTGCCGTGTACCCGACAAAGACGTATTTAATCGCTCTTGGATCCAGTTTGCCAATGCCCGGCCTATTATCTTGGACAAAACATACACATCCAAATACTTTCGGTGGAACAGTGTACGTGGTTGCACCAGTAAGCATCTCCAACGATGTCTTCCAGTCCAATACCTGAGATGGCATTCTGTTGATGAGATAAGAGGCCGTTAACACCGCCTGCCCCTATAAGTGTTTCGGGATATTCATAGCCAGCATCATCGTCCGTGCGACCTCCAGCAGGTGTCTGTTCTTCCGTTCGGCCACACCATTTTGTGCCGGTGTGTAGGCACATGAAGTTTGGTGTAGTATTCCATAAGTGGATTAATACGCAGCAACCTGCTTATTTGTATACTCCGTCCCATTGTCAGACCGTAAGCACTTAATTTTAGTACCATATTGTGTTTCTACCCGGCGATGAAAGTCGCGAAACGCCTCAAAGATGTCACTTTTATTCTTCATAAGGTAGACCATGTCACGCGAGTATGACAATTAATAAAAGTGACGAACCATCAAAAACTGTTAATACTGGTTGTAGGACAAGGGCCCCATACGTTCGAATGTATCATATCAAATGCAACTGAACTTCGATGTCCTGAACTCACATACGTGCTTCTAGTATGTTTACCCAACTCACATGCATTACAAAATAACTGCTCTTTATTAGCCCTTTGGTATAAGGACGGATACATTCGACTAATAATTTTAAAAGAAGAATGACCGACACGCTGGTGGTGGAGTAGCAATTCATCTTCTACACTGTACCGTGAATCGTCAAGTGGTGTATCTACTACCAGGGATGCCAATGCGTTGTCCAGTCCAGTCCTGTCTAAGTACCACAGCCCCTTATGCTATGTGTCAGTCTCTAGTCGTCGTCCTGTCCCTTTCTCCTAAAAAGTCACCGTAGGAATGTCAAAGGAAACTGTACAGTTAAGATCAAGAATAATGGCACTAATAGAAAGAAGATTGACAGAAAAAGACGGAGCATTTAACACATTGGTGAGAGTGAGAGAAGGGGTGCATGCGATAGTGCCTTTACCCATGACAGGGCTGGAGTTACCATCAGCAGTCTGAATGCTCTCCGACGTCGGTAGGTTAGTTTAGTCCTGGAACTCACCGCGGGATCCCCTAAGATGGCAAGATGCCCCAGAGTACATAATCTAACCTGGTTGGTGGACAACTGCTGCAAGAGCACGCGCAGGAATACCTGTGCTGGTCTGGGCAAAGCAAGTGATGTGATCCTCCGAGGAAGATGACGCTCCATGACTGCCGTCCGAACCCAGCTTCATGCTGCGTAACCTCGCGAGGAACTCCTTCTCAAGAGGGGTTAACTCAGCCAGGTGATGTTCGCCCCCTTCTTCTGCCATATTTGCTTTGTGGCCGCCAGAATAATTTTCTCTTTTTCCAGCATAACTGTCTCTACCACCTCGACATCCTCCGCAGCCCCATCCAAGATCACTCGACAGGGGTTTTAGAAAAAAAATCTAATGTAATGCCCTAAGTCACCACAGTTGTGGCAAACACCGGCCACAGAGGGAGGCTGATTGAAGACGGCAAAGGCAGACTTGTCAACAGCAGCTTGCTCTCCCTGGAAAGAGCCCTTGTTGGACATCAATTTCAATCGAGCCTCTTCTTGTGCCATGACAGCTATGGCTTCTTCCAAGGTTGGAAGCATGGGCTGTGCTAGGAGTACATTTCTTCTATGCTCAAACACAGGGTTAAGACCCTTCAAGAACTTCATCATCCGTTGTCACAAAATATAATCCAAAAACTTTTAGAAATATTTCGCAAATGCTGGTTCAACATGTGCATCTTCTATCCCAAGAGGATCATAGTGATCCAGATCAGACCAGTATTTCTTCAACAGTGTGGCGTACTCAGAGATGGTACGGTCATCCTGGGCCACCCTATCATGTTTATCCTGCAGTTGTAATACTCGCATAGAATTACCGAAGCCTGAGTACATATCCTTCAAAGTCTGCCATATATCAGCAGCAGCCTCCATTGCCTCTATATTTGCCCGATACCTGGTCGGTCAAGGAGGCTGTCAACCATCCAGCCACAATATTATTGATAATTTTCCAAAGAGCAAACTCCTTTGAGGAGGGATCATCTGGCGCCTTGGTTTGGCCATTGACGTAGCCAACCAAGCCTCGTCCCTTGAGCGTCCGCAGTACCTGTCGTGACTATTTCAAGTAGTTTGACGTGCCTTCCAACTTCGTCTCCATCTTGTCCAGTGTCCCTATTTTGTAGGGTGACGGATCCACATCAGTATGGATCACACGTGGGGTTGTCTCGGTTAATCTTTTTGATAAAATATCATCAACCAAGGCCTTCATCTCTTCTGCTGTCAGTTTACCATTGATCGAATCCATGGCGTCTTCAACTGTGATTCGTCGTCGTCATTGTCGTCGTCGTCTTCGTCATCGTCGTCTTCGTCGGCTTCGTCGTCGTCATCTTTATGTAAAGTCTCCAACAGAGACCTTACGTATGCGCTGCTAATGTGGCCAATACTAGCGCACGCATGTAGATCCTAATTTACAGATTGAGAACGAAATACAAGTAAAGCATTTGTAGTTTTGGAGGTCGTAATCTAGGAAAAAAAGGTGCAAATAAAGTATTTGACAGCCATCCGTCTTCGAATAATCGTCCACATAATCGTGCTCGCAAATTAGGGTTTGTGGGGGGGGAGTCGGCCGCAGATGTGGTCGAAAGAGAGGGAAGGCGTCGGGGGGGGTAGCATCGTTGCGGGGGCAGGGGGGCGTCGGGGTCAGCAAAAAAGGGGGCCGGGATAGCAGAGGGGGCGGCGGTGGGCAGGGGGTGGGCGTCCGGGGCAGGGGCGTCGGCTTGGGGCGAAGGGGGTGAAGCAAGGGGGTGTCGGCGGTGGCAGGGTGCGTCGGCGGCGGGGCCAGGGGGGTGGGCGTTGGGGCCGAGGGGCGTCGGGGCAGGGGGGTTGGCTTTGGGCAGGTTAGGAATTTTTGTGTGTGTGGTTATGGCCCTAATACCATGTAGAGAATAATTGTTGTATTTTTATTGATTGGCTACTACACTACTTATAGGGAGTCTAGCTCCTCTTCATACTACATTTTTCTAATGTGGGACTAAATTCCTTATTAGTTCTCAATAGATATAAGTCTGGGAAGGAGAGGAACAAGTCTCCTGGATAGCGTTTTGGATATAATCTTATTCATCACTAAATACAGACTAGTTGGTCGATAATCAGTAAAACCAATAGGTTGTTTAAGCTTAGGTATCAAGACTAAAGCAGTGTTCGTAACGGATCTAGGTAAAGAGAGAATAGACTCACCGCTTCTCGAATGTCTTCACCAATGAGATGCCAGGTCGATAGAAAAAATGAACACGTGAAGCCATCTGGACCTGATGCACTCTGCATATCTATGCTCTTCAACGCAGCAAATAATTCATCCTTAGTAGGCTCGGCTATCAACAGATCAGTGTCTTCATCCGATAAGAGGGCAGGAATATTAGACATAAGGTCAGCATCGTCCATAATTTTCCTCCCGCTCATATAATATAGAAAAGAATTCAGTTGCATACTCTTTAACTTCTTGGCTACCAGATATAGTAGTGTCCTCCTCCTTCGTAATAATATGAATATGGAGGTTCTTCTTCCTGTTATATATACAACCATGGAAATAAGCTATGTTTTTTTATCTCCTTGAAGGTCCCATTTCGTCCTAGATTTTTGCTTTCAGTATGCTTCCTCAATAGACATACGTTGTTTCAACTGAGCCATCGCCTTAGAAAGATTTTTTCGACTGCTAGGTGAGTCTTCTTTCTCTTGACGAATTTCTTCTGCTAACACTAAATCTTCTGCTTCTTTGACAGCCTGAAAAATGTCACCAAAAGTACGTCGACTCCAAGACAAAAGAGATTTCCTGCATGCTTCTAAGCTGAGTGAAACCCTAGTTAGGGCATTTCTGTGATCAACTAATAGCCAAGCGTCAAGAATTAGTTGCTTAAATTCTGCACGATGAACCCAAAACTCCAAAAACCATAATTGCTTCTTTCTAGTAGCTGCTTTCCCTTTGAATTGCACCAGGATCTGGGAGTGATTAGACTCCATTTTTTCTAGATGATCAACCATTTAAAGTAGAACAAACATGGACCAATCCTTATCTATAAGAACTCGATCGAACCTAGAGCCTATGCGGTCTTCCTTCAATTTCATCCAAGTAAAACAACTACCTGTGTACTGTAGCTCCATCAACACAGCTTGCATAATAAAGTAAGCAAACTCCTGTATCAAAACCTGACTTTATGGCAATCCTCCTAGCTTCTCGTCTGACCGAAGCACGACATAAGTCCCCACCGACCACCCATCGTGCCTTGTGAACAGTTTGAAGCTGTAACAAACGGGCCCAAAGATCTCTACATCCCTCTTTCGTGTTGTCCTCGTGCACTATCGAAAACATCGCTGGTGTAGGGATCATGTGATGATTAACGATGACTGTCAACATCTGGTCCAGAATCAATATGAGAGATGGCGAAGACCGATTTGGCCATTATCCAAATATTGCCTCGTTCATTAGACATGGCACTTGCAAACCCAAGCTTAACTTGGAAGTGAAATAATTGGCCCTTGTCAACTTTAGGTTCAATGATTGCCAAAAATGTAATTTTGTGAACTCGGGCAAAAGTTTTGATTCTTTTAAGAGTCATTTGGTTAGCTATTCCTCTAACATTCTAGATTAGAATGTTAAAATTAATGGAGGTTGTCGAGGTACCAATTGTGGTCGTGTTTGCAGAAGCACAAGTTCGTCTATCTGTTGGCTCTGGTTGTTTTTTGGCCCTCTTTTGTCGTATCTTCACTGTTGCTGTTGATGGCTGCGGGGCTTCATCGTTCTCTTCATCTCCCTGTGATTGCCTTTGATTCTCAATTGTTTCCCATTTGACTTCATTTGCCCAGCTGGTTATACGTGTACGTAGCTCTCCCTCATCGAGCTCCTCCATGTCAGCTCCTATTTCTGTGTCTTTTCTCGACCCTTCTGTATGTTCTGCCTCTTCTTCAGAGTCTTGTACTTCTGTTCCTTCGTCATCCTCAGCCTCTGGTACATTTTTGCTCCCTTTAAAAGATCCTTCCCCTACCTATTTCTCGTGACCCTACGGCCTAACCTCATGCTCCATCATGCACTACGCTTCTATCCCATCTCCTTTCGCGGTATGGGTTGATACGACTGGCTGGGTGGTGATATTCTCAGGCTCGCGGAGGGTTGTGCTAGGATTATTATCCTTCTCCACATGTTCAGGATCGATTGGGAGGTTTGTATTAATGGGTGCTTGGGAAGTAGATTCCTCGTTAATGAAGTTAGGGTCCTTCTCGTTCCTTGTGCGGAGTAGAATATGATCTTGCCTTGCAACTGGCTGCCGCGTATCTCCTTCTTCCTGCAGTGGTTCTTTAAGATTGTCCTCGTAAACGAGAGCTTTACCCTTATTTTTTAGTTTGCATTCCTCTTGTTGGTGCCCTTGATGGTGACTGTGTGAGCAATATCGCGATGTATATTCGTATTCAACGAATTGCCAGAAGCTCCTTCCTCGAGAAAGCATAATTCGAGTTCTTTTTTGAATGGGTTTGGCAGCATCTATTTCAATAAAAACTCTGGCCATGTTGGGCCGAGATAACTCCTCGGTCATCTTGTCTATCTTCAGAGGCTTTCTAATGGAGGATGTTATGGAAAACAAGGCCTCCTTCGCGTATAGGTGATGCAGGAGATCCGCCAGAGTAAGCCATACGAGTATGATTGAAGACTCAAAAATAGGTAAGAAATCAACGTCCTAGTTGAAGATACGCATAGGGGCACGAGCTATGAACTACGTGTCCCTGGAACGTAGTCTGAGATAGTCAGCTTCGTTTGAAGACCGGATCAAGATTTATTTACGATCAATGACTCTAGCTTTTATAGAACCCTAGAATTCGAAACCCGAGAGAGCTTTGCGGATCACTTCGATTGGAGGTTTGCTGTGGAAGAACTTACCGATGAGGAAAAAACGTACAGGGGAAGCAACGGCTACCTCTTCTTCTTCTTCTTCAGAAAAAGAGATTGCAGACGCTCTCTTAAAAGAGGAACTGTTCGGTCGGCCAGTCGGGGGGATGGCTCCACCCGACCCCCGACAAATTCAGCAAAGGATTTGGTCATGACGGGGGGGTGGGGGGGCGGCTCTATATATATATATATATATATATATATATATATATATATATATATATATATATATGTAGGAGATCGCGTGCGTTGCCCTAGAGAGCGCCGCGCCAAGAACTCCTGCTAGATCACAGCCTCTTTCCGACTCCGGCTAGGCCTTTGGCCGGGCCGGTGTCACTGAAGGACGGCTAAATCCTTTGTCGATGCGGTCTCCGGCCGGGCTGAGGAACCCCCTCGCTTGGCTGCTAGATCTGTGGCAACATACAAAGGTGCACCGGCTATCTCCTTCTCGGATGAAGAAGAGTTGACCTTGGCGTCTCCCCTTCGCTTTGTGCTGGTGAGAAAATTCTCCCACAGTAAGCCGTCCATCGAGGTCATTCACAAATCTTTATCAGGTTTTGAGTTCAAAGGAGACATCAAGGCGGGAGTCATCGACCGTAAACATATTCTTATATGGCCTTCTGTTGAGGAAGACTTTCTTCGTCTTCATTCAAAAGATACATGGTTTACCTCTCGAGCCCCGATGAGAGTTTTTAAATGGAAATCAGAATTTTCTCTAATGTTTGAATCTTCTCTCATGCCAGTTTGGGTGGATCTCCCAGATCTACCTCATCATCTATACGCTAAGGATGCGTTGTTCGCTATCACTTCGGCTATTGGTACACTGCTCAAGATTGATAAAGCTACAACAGATCTCTCTCGCCCGAGTAGGGCTCGTGTCTTTGTGGAGGTGAATGCGAGCAAGCCAATACAATAACGTATTCGGATCAATCGCTCGAGAGGAAGGAGTTTCTGGCAGAACATAGAATATGAGTACATACCCTTATACTGCTCTCATTGTCATCATCAAGAACACACCACTACTGGTTGCAAACAGAAAAACAAAGGCAAGGAAATTATTCAACAAGACACGCAGCAGCAAGCTGAGGGTGTGGCGGTGGTCTCGAAGCCAGGATCGATAGGATTGAAGGTCACGTCCATACTGCACCGATCAAATGAGAACAGGCAGTCAGAAGCAGGCCCTTCCACACTTAATCAAGACACTATTCTATCTCCCCAACCCCCAGGCGACGTCACAGGTAACGATAAAGCTCCTCCTTTACTTGTGGACACTAGACTTCCTAATGTGCCACCGGTTGAACCCACTGAACACATTATCCCTCAAGATCCGCTTCCTATCAATCATGTAACTCGATCACCCGTGCATGATATGACGTCTGAGCCATCCGGGAACAAGCCAAATGAAGAAGTGGCGGTTGAAGTCATTAATAATGTTTCGGTTGATGCTGACGTCACAAACCAAAACACTAATATGGGTTGCTCCCTTGAGGAGGGAGAAATATGAGAGGAGCAGTTCCCTACTCTTCCACAACACCATATTGGCAGCTGGGCGGATGAAGCTGACCGCGAAGCTCTTGAGGGCGACGGGCAAGCCGAAGATGGGTGTCCGGATGATTCCAGAGCAGAACTTGATCGCCTCCCGACTCCAGAAACATCAGCTACTCAGCAAAAGTAGAGGAAAGCCAAGAGGGCGGTGGAGCCTTCCGATCGAGTCACGCGGCAGTCAGCAAACAAGGCACTTACTGGTACAACCACATATTCCTTTAATGCTTAACACACTCATCTGGAATGTTCGTGGTATTGCCAACCAAATGACTATCAAAAGAATCAAAACCCTAGTGAGGATTCATAAGATTGCTCTCATTGGCATCATTGAACCTAAGGTGGATAGTAGTCAACTTCTTCGTTATCAGTTAAAACTGGGGTTCTCGAAGGCTTTTTCGAATGAGAGGGGTAACATATGGGTCATGGCAAAGTCGGATTGTGACATTGATTACGATCAAGCCTTGACGGTCTCCCTTTATAACCCCAAGCTTCCTGCTTCTGCATTTGTTACTATTGTCCATGGGGATAACACAAAAGAAGGCCGTAGACTTCTTTGGGATAGACTCTCGCAACTGCAACTCTCTCTCAATTGCCCATGGTCGATCGGAGGAGATTTCAACGCAGTTTTACGATCGGAGGAAAAAATTGGAGGTCGTATCCCTGATCAATCGTCCATTGAAGAATTTGCTAACTTTACACTTGCTACTGGGGTGTCTGAGCTTCCCTACTCTGGCAGTTGTTACACTTGGATCAAATCCAAACATGATGGTTGACGGGGATCTCGTTTGGATAGGGTATTGGTCGATAATGCATGGTTAGACTGGGCGCCTTCATCTTCAGTAGAACACCTCAACCGAGCTGAATCAGATCATGCACCTTTACTGACTAAATATCGATCTAATTCGGCCATGGGCAAGAAACAATTTAGATTTCTTGATTTCTGGGTGAATCATGTAGAATTTAAGCCACTGATCCAGCAAGCATGGTCTTCGGTTGATCATAAACTTGGGCTTACCAGATTGGCTCTTCGTCTTGATGCTTGCCGTAAGGTTCTCTCAGCATGGAGCCGCAACACTTATGGTGATATCTTTCAACAAGTGAAGCAAGCGGAAGATGCAGTGCTAGCTGCAGAAATTCGTCATGAACAAAGCAACACTGCAGAGAGTCATCAACAGTTGGCTAAAGCTACTGCAATACTAAAACAGCGGGTTAGTATTGAGGAAGCATATTAGAAACAGAAGGCAAGGATTAAATGGGATCTAGAGGGCGATAAGAATACTGCATATTTCTATGGCTGTGTGACTAATCGCAAAAGATCTCTCCAAATCCATTCTATTACTACTGAGGAAGGGACCACACTGAAAGATAAAGGTTTGATTCATGCATATGCCAAAGAGTTTTATTCTAAACTCTACCAAAGAGGAGCCATTCAGGAGGAGAGTGAGCTGTTACTGAACATCCCTTCTCTCATGACTAAAGAAGACAATGACTTGCTGATTGCGGCTCCATCTCCTGATGAAATCTTTGATGCAATTAAGTCGCTTGATCAGCACAGCGCGCCTGGGCCTGATGGATTTACTCCTCTCTTCTTCATTGCTTGTTGGGATATTATTGGTAAGGATATGGATGAGGCGATTGGACTATTTGTTGATGGGTTTGCACTGCCTCGTTCAGTCACAAACACTTAGTGTTGATCCCCAAGGTAAAGCTTCCTAAAACTTTAGGAGATTATCGGCCAATCAGTTTGTGCTCAGTTATGAATGAAATAATTTCGAAGCTTCTGTCTCGTCGACTTGCTCCTCTTCTTCCTCGTCTCATCTCTCCTGAACAAAGCAGATTTGTGCAAGGCAGAGAGATAGTAGATAACATATTACTAGCCCAGGAAATGATGTCGAGAATGAACAAGAAACATAGAGGAGGCAACGCTGTTATCAAGCTCGATATGACGAAAGCCTATGATAGGGTTGAGTGGAGATTTCTTTTGAAGGTGCTTCGTCGATTTGGTTTTCACAATAAGTGGGTGGACATGATGTTACGTCTCGTCAACAATGTGTGGTATGCACCATTGATTAATGGTGAATCTACTGAATATTTCCAATCTTTTCGAGGTGTTCGACAGGGCGATCCCCTATCCCCGGCATTGATCATTATAGCGGCGGAGGTTCTATCGCGTAGCCTGAAGAAGCTGACTGACACGGAGGGTTTTACATCATTCTCATCGCCTCGTGGCTGTCCCGCGATCACCCATTTGGCTTATGCAGATCATCTCCTTCTCTTCTCTGTGGGGGATCTTTGTTCAATATCAAAGATTACTGACTTATTGTCTACTTATGAGGCTATCTCGGGACAACTCATCAACCAGGCTAAGTCTTCTATCTATATTTCGAAGAACATCCTGAGTGAGAGGGGCATGGAGCTGGCTGATAGAACTGGTTTTCAGATCGGAATGCCACCATTTATGTATCTCGGCTGTCCTCTAATGGCCGGGCAGCACAATGGGGGAATGTACGAAGAACTTCTCAACCGAATCAGGGTTAAATTAGAGGGTTGGCACAAAAAATCCTATCTCCAGGAGGTAAGCTAGTGTTGATCAAGGCTGTTTTGACATCCATTCCAGTCTACAGATTAGCAGCATGCAATCCGCCTCTAGCAGTTCTTCGTCGGATGGAGAGTATGTTCTCTAGCTTCTTCTGGGGCGCTCAGGATGGAATGGCTAAACGTACTTGGCTAGGATGGGATCGAATTGCTAGAACTAAACAGGAAGGAGGCCTAGGAATCAAAAGATTAGAGGATATGCTGAATGCTTTTACCATTAAACTGTGGTGGAAGTTCATAACCCAAACTAGTCTATGGACTACATTCTTCAAAGTTAAGTACTGCTCAACAGCTTCTCCAATTGATGTTCGTATAACATCTAATGCCTCCCATGTCTGGAAGAGACTTATATGTGGCAGAGATATGGCGCAACATAACATGTACCCGATTGGTGACAACTGGAGTTGGGGAGTTCAAGCTAGGAAGTTCACTGTGGCTTCAGCGTGGGATATCGCAAGGGTTCAGAGGCCTATACTGCCAGATTTTGCTCATATATGGAACCTGCATCCGACCAAATGGACAGTGCTTCTTTGGAGGACTTTGCATAACAAACTTCCTACAGATGACAACATTGCACGTCTCGGTTTCAGCCTTGCT